>JASANA010003473.1:0-14338 GCA_030248095.1 Ptycholaimellus sp. GST1_10 | reverse complement strand
CAGGACTCAGGAAGCATCTGCTGACTGGCTCAGGCACCTTGCAGACTTCCTCGCAGCAAGATCTGGCCCCCTCATCCTCTGCGGTGACCTGAACCTCTGTCAGCAGCAGGAGGAGTCAGCTGAGCTCCTAGCCCTCCTCTCCAGTCTCAGCCTTGAGCCAGTCCCCAGCAGCCAAGTCACCACGCATGGTTTCGTGGACTCAGCACCAGCAAGCCCTTCCACCTAGGACCTCCCCTGGAGAAGGCAGCCAAAGGCCATGCCACCCTCCACTTTGCTGTCAAAGCTCCAGCCAGAGAGTCAGCCCAGAAGACCATCCCAGCCCGCTGGCCCTGGAAGGACGCCTGCTGGGAGACTGCAAAGGCAGTACTCCTGGAGGACACAGCTGGTGGCTGGAGAAGCTTGGCCACCAAGCTCCCAGCACCCAACACCGAAGAAGCAACTCCCGAAGCTGCACTGGAGGCCCTGGAAGACCAGCTATGGCAAGCCCTCCACCAGTCAGTCCCCAGGCAGCCAGCCAAGATCCTAAGGCGGAAGAGGAAGAAGCCCTACATCACATCAGCCTGCCTTAGCCTCAGCCGCGAAACCAGCGCTGCCTGGCTCCGGATGAAGACCCACCCTGAAAGCAAGAAACTGCTCAGGGCCTACACCGTGGCCAAGGCCAGGAAAAAGCAGGCAATCAGGGAGGCACGCCAGTCCCACATCCTAGCTGAGATCCACAAAGCTCAGGAAGATCGGAGCCTAGCTGCTCTCCCCAAGCGCCTGGCCACAGGCAGCAGCCGACCGCCCATCCCAGCCCTCCAGCATGAAGGCCAAGTCATTGCCACAGACGAAGCCAAGGCTGACGCTCTGGCAGACACCTTTGCCAGCAAGCACAAGGCTCCAGCTGGAACTGCTGCGCTGGCTGCAGGGCCACCAGCAGAATGGGACCTGGTAACGTCAGAAGAGGCCAGAGAGGTGCTGAAAAAGCTCCAGGCCAAGAAGGCAACACCGCGGGAGGACATCCCCAATCGATTCCTCCGCAGGGTCAGCCACCAGGCAGCAAGTGCAGTGGCCTCCCTCGTCAACACCACCCTCCTTGCCCAGCGCATCCCCAGATCCTGGAAGGTAGCTGAGGTCATCCCAGTCCCCAAGAAGGGGAGCTGCAAGACCACTGAGGACCTCAGACCAATCAGCCTCCTATTTTTTTTTGTTTTTTTTTTTTTTTTTTTTTTTTTTTTTTTTGGTTTTTTTTTTTGGTTGGTGGTTTTGTTTTTTTTTTTTGTTTGGTTTTTTTTTTTTTTGTGTTTTTTTTTTTTTTTTTTTAAGACCACCTCCAAGGTCTGGGAGAAGGTGGTCCTGAAGAAGCTCAAGCCCTTCCTGGCAACCAAGCCAAACCAGTTTGGCTTCAAAGCCAGAAGCGGCTGCAGTGACGCCCTCCTCCGCCTCCAGCATGTTGTGGCAGAGTCTGCTCAAGGGCAGCAGGCTGTCAGGGTAGCAATTGTCAGCCTCGACGTCAAACGAGCATTTGACTCACTCTCCCACCAGGCCATCATCAAAACGCTGCAGAATCGTGGCACCCCTGCCTTCCTCACCAACCTCATTGCAGACTGGCTCAGCGGGAGAAGCTTCAAGGTGCGGGTGGGTGAGGCCTGGTCCAGCGAGAGGCCTGCACCCTCAGGGGTGCCGCAAGGCAGCTGCCTGGGCCCCAGCCTCTTCAACGCCGCTACGGACTCAGCCCTTTCCCTTGACCTCTCTGCAGGCACCACCATCCAAGCTTATGCAGATGACTCCATCATGGTCAGAGCCATCAGCAGCAAGGAAGACGTGAGGCAGCTGGAGGGTGACCTAGCAAAGTTCCAGGACCACCTGGCCTCCCTGGGACTGGACGTCCACCCAGGCAAGACCCAGCTCCTCGTCGTCTCCCTCAGCCCAGCTCACCGCCACCTCCCTTCGCCCTTGGCTTTCTGCGGCGCACAAGTAGCCCAAACAGAGTCCATGAGGTACCTTGGGGTAACCCTGGACCCAATGCTGAGCTTCTCCAAGCACTGGGCAAGGACCTGTGGAATGGCCAGAGCCAGCCAAGCTGTCCTCTGCCGCCTGCTCGCAGGGCACACTGAAGCCACCCGCCTCGCAGTGATGCAGAAGGTGGGGGGCTTGCTGCTCCACAGCCTCGCTTTCTGCCCACCCTCCACAATGGCCTCAGCAGAGCGAGTCCGCAGCGTCCTGGCACGGCAGGCCCGTGTTGCACTGGGGGACTGGAGCAGCAGCCGCAAGGAAGCACTCCAGCTCGCCAACCTCCCAAGCTACGAAGAACTGCTGTTCAAGCAGCTCTTTACCTTCACCTGGCGCTGCCTCTCTCAAGGCAGAGCCTATGGACACTGGCTGAAGGAGGACAACAGCATCTCAGCACCACCCCAGCACAGTCACTGGACGCGAAGCACAGCCAGAGCACCAAGCCAAACTGGACTATGGCGAGTGGAGAGGTTGCAGTCAGGTCGAGAACGTCTTGACCGCCTGGCCCCCATCCGCCTGCGAGATCTGTGGAACGCCATCCCTTGGAGCACAGCTGGCTATCTCTAACCAAAAGAAAAAAATCAAGTCCGAGAAGGATGCCAAAGAAGCCTACAAGAAGATGTTCGCCTATTTACCCCCCAGCACCCTCAAGTCCCTTACTTTCTAAACTGACCATGTTTTGACCATGTCTTGTGACTCGCCGTACAGCTGTATGCTCTTGCGTTAAGAATCAATAAAACAAGTATATGGCGCAAAGCGCAATAGGTGACCGCGGAGCGCTTACACCTCCACATGTAGTAAAATCAAAAAATTAAGGAAAAAGTCTGCTGTGAAAGTGATCATTGCATCTCAAAAGGAAAATTCTGTGGTTTCTCAACCATTTTCAAAAGTAAGCACAGATTTGGAATCGTTATATACGACTTGTGAACAAAAAAACTCAAGTCTTCTGTGTAATTATCAGCCGTTCAGCTGCTACTAATCATTGATGCTATTGTCATGCGTGAAAGTTTGTCACCCAAGAGGGCAAGTCTGTGGTTTCTCAACCATTTTCAAAAGTAAGCACATATTTGGAATCGTTATATACGACTTGTGAACAAAAAAACTCAAGTGTTCTGTTCAATTATCAGCCGTTCAGCTGCTACTAATTATTGATTCTATTGTCATGCATGCAAGTTTGTCACTCAAGAGGGCAAGTCTGTGGTTTCTCAACCATTTTCAAAAGTAAGCACAGATTTGGAATCGTTATATACGACTTGTGAACAAAAAAACTCAAGTTGTTTGTGCAATTCTCCAGATTACAGGTGCTAGAGCGCAAAAACTGTATATTGCAATGTTTAAACCTTTCTACCCAAAAAAGTAATGCTTCAAATGGTCGGAAACCGGTTCCACCCCTCCAGGATCCAAGCGGCACATGATAGCTTTCAGGAAAAAAAAAGTATGTCCAGATCCGTTGAGAATTCGCCCGTGCCCAGCACTTGCAGATATATATACATATATATATATGAGGACAAAAGTTCTGTAACCTCTATAGACAGCGGTGCGGCCCTTCGGGGCGCTCCGCGGTCAAAAATCAATTTTTTGGAGCATTTGAGAGTGAAACAAAATGATGGCTTTTGCAGTTTACAATCATGCTTCATATCTTGATGATTTGAAATAATTACTACCATATATATATCGACACAGCACCAATGGAAAACACATTGTTTGAATCTCCGCCTCATTCTCCACCCAGAAGCAATCATATGAGCTGGTCACTTTGGTGTCCAGCGATTGACCCCCAGCACCGAACTATCCATACCATGATTGGATCGTTAGCCTTTGGTCAAAAGCAGACAAGGCTCGTTGCAAGGAGACGCCATCTCTAAAACATTGGTACAGAAGTGAATCCAAGCAATCTTGATTGATGGAAACCCATTTTAATCATTTTTGACCGCGGAGCGGCCTGAATGGCCGTTCCGAGGTCTATAGAGGTTACTAAACTTTTGTCCTCATATCTTATATAATACGCGTGACCCCATTTTGGGGGGGGTACCTCGGTCAGTCTGGATTCTCAACTTATCCCAGCATATGATACCATTTTGGATAGAGCTCGGATAGGACAGGATTTGGCAATATGGGACTCATGTCCCTGAATTCTAGAAAATATTGAAATCATCGAAAATGTGCTCATTTTGAACATTTTCCAACTTTACATAATCATAGCTCCTTCAATTTTCAAAATTTCTTGGCGGACTTTTTTTTAAATTTTAGCCTAAACAATTCTGTATAGGATCCTGTTTTTACTTTTTCATTTTTATTTAATTTTTTGTGCTAAAAATGTTATTGAGTAAAGTCAATTTTCGAGATTTAGGACCTACTCAGGAAGCTGATGTTTCAAGGAACTAATTAGTAGGGATATGCGGGTGACCAATTAGGCCTCATTGACTATGAGTGCAAGTCATAATTGATTTAAAGCATTTGAAACATTATTTTTTGGGTAGAAACGTTGAAAAATGGGGTATGCTGTAAAAGGCTCAATTCTCAACGGATTTTGACACACTTTTTTTTCCTGAAAGGTAATAATATTTTAGGAAGATCTGGAGGGGTGGAACTGGTCCCGGAGCATTTGAAACATTATTTTTTGGGTAGAAAGTTTGAAAAATGGGGTATGTTGAGAAATGGCGAATTCTCAACGGATTTGGACAAACTTTTTTTGCTGAAAGGTAATTTGGCGGCCGGCCGCCGCCGGGGGGGGCGCGGGCCCGGGGGCCGGGGGCGGGGCGGGGCCCCGGGCGGCCGCGGAGGCCGCATAGATTCAAAGGGCAGTGGTTTTGCTTGAGGTTTGGAGATCAGCTAAGCGTTTCCGTTCTGGTGGAGGACAGCAATCACCCAGCAGTCAGCCCATACGTCGACTTCAGCTACCAAACTCAACTCGCAGGACAGCAAATCCTAGCCCTCATTCAACAACTCCTAGGCAACTTCAGCTTTTGTCCAGGTTTTCCTGCTCTTTCACTATCCAAAACAGACCCATGAAAGCTGGCTTAGGATCGGTGGAGTCCGAGCTGGTGAGTGCCACACTTTCTGGGGCTCTTGACATTTTTCGGGAGGATTCAACTGGAACTCTTTCCCTGGGGCCTCAGAGTGAAGCAGAGAGCTTCAACGGACTAAGCCTCCGGTTTTCCCTTTCACTTTATTTGCAGACGGCTCTTAACTGATGATACCTCGAGGGCCAAAACCTGTCCTGGCCTTGTGGCTAAGTCCGCGAAAGCTGGCCGTCCACAGGAGCGCTGCAACGAGTGTTCCAAGCTGAGAAAAACAGCAAAAAAAGTGGAGCAAGAAGAGCTGGGCCCGTCAAAAACCAATCGAGGCAACCTTGTCCGGAAAATCAACGGCCTCATGCATCGCCTTGGAGAAAGCAACCAGCAGCTAAAACTGCTCCAGGTTCAGGTTCGCCGGCAAATCCAACAGGAGTCTATCTCCATCGACCAGCAGGCAAGAACTGCCCCTTATTTCAAAATAACTTTGTTACTTTTTTGCATTTTGCTGACTGGCTGACTTTGTCGCTGACTGAAATAATCCAAGGCGAGACAGAAAGGGGCAATGCATCGAAACTGAGTCCTGTCCTCGCTACATTTCTTAAGGTCCCTTTACTTCTCTTGCTCAAAAGTTGCTAAAGAAAATGATGATTTTAGGAGCAGGTGAAAGCGGCCAGAGTAGATACTGCTTCAAGGCGGCGGTGGCATCCCCTAGCTATACGAATCTGCCTGGGTCTGTACCAGAAGTCGGCAGCTGCGTACAAGGAGCTGCAGCGCTCCCTACACCTCCCCTGCGCCGTCACTCTACGAGACTACAGCGCCGAACTCAGCCATTACACCGTTTCCCACTTTTCCATTTCTTAAACCCCAAGCATCCCAGTTCATGCAGGGAGGACTCGATGGGAAGGTGGTGTCAAAGATTGTGGAGCGTTTCCTAGCTTCAGTTCCAGCACATCAGAAGCCTGTCTGCGCTCTGCTCATTGATGCGATGAGCATAAAACGTGGACTGAGCATCAATGTTTGCTTTTTCCTCCTTGATTAAGCCATAAAAGCAAAGTAAGAGGTTTTTAGTCCGCCTCTGGAACTGTCTGTGGAATCAGCAGTTTGGAGGAGCTGGAAGAAGAGCTGATTTCCTGGGAGGCTTTGGAGGAGGTGAACGGATCAATCGGCCAGCAAAAGCCAGCATCTGAGGTATCTGTGGCAGATGGCCTGTGCCCACTCAAAAATTACTGAACAAATTCCAGCTCCTGGCGGTGATGATCAGAGGGCTGGGGTTCAATTTCTATGAAACGATGGCAGTTTACCCGGCTTCTGGGATTACCGCCAGTCAGCAGAACGACATTCTACTCAGCGCCATTCGCATCCTCACCTATGCGGGCATTCAGGTTCCAAAACCCAATATCATTTCCTGAGAAGCTCAAATATCTCAGAAACACTGCTGCCAAAAAAATTCTCAAAAAAGCTCTCTTAAAGGTGGTAGCCATTATTGGGGATGGTGCGAGAGTAAATTTGGCGACTGCCCGTATGCTGTGCCCAGAGCTGACACCTGCAGGCGACTTTCCCATGAAGATGCCGCACCCCTTCCTGCCTGCCGAGACAATCTGGTACATGGCGGATCCCTCCCACCTAGTGAAGGCAATGCCTTTCTTATGTAATTATCTCGCCCATTTTGTACTGCTCAGGTGGCGAGAAATAACCTGGCAAATTCTGGCGATGGTTTCCAAACTCGTGAGCTGGAGCGAAACGGTAAAAGCCTCACATGGCACCATGTCAAGCTGGTGTATGAGGTAAATCTTTAATTTTACAAATCTTCAATTTTCTCAGTCTCAGTCTATGTTTTGAAGGCTGAGAAGATGAATCCGCTCCGTTCCCACAAGTTGACACCAGACCACATTCAGCTCAACCCATTCAACGCGATGAATGTCTCACGGGCCGCCCAGGTTTGCACAAGATATCTTGCTCATAAAAAACGTTTTTTTGTCAGGTTTTGAGTGAATCCGTGGCCCAGGCAATGGAAATGCTGGATTGCTCTGAGGAAGACTTCCCGATGGGCGAGACCATCAAGTACATTTGGCAAGGCAATCGCATTTTCGATGGTTTTTATTTTCAATTTTTTTAAATTTTTTTTAATTTTTTGATAGGTTAGCTTTTTAGTGCTGAATGTACGAAGGGGCCCCGATGATGAAGAAGCAGCTCAATCAATTCCCCACGAAAGACGAGCGTTCTCTGATCCAAATGGTTTGACAAGATCTCTGATACAAACTCACCTAAATTAGTTCAAAAAGCATGCTTAAAGATTTCCGCCTGGGCTACCTAACGGAAGCGGCTTTTGACTGGCTGGCTTGGTGGGAGGAGGTGAAGCCAGACAGGAAGAAAACGGTGTCCAAGCAGCTGCTGCAAATGTGGACAACTACCTGCGCTTCACCATTGCCAAGCTGATACCCTGGCTCCTCACCAATGCCCACCTCCACTACGTCGTCACCAACCAGCTGTCCCAAGACTTTTTAGAGGTCTTTCTTGCTCTTCACTTCTTTTCTATTTTTTGTCAAAAATATCCTATTTTTTAAGAAATTTTTAATTTTGAGAATTTTTTCGGGCGGGTGAGAGAAGGAGGTGGGCAGCGGCACAACCCAACGCACCTGGAGGCAATGCAGAGCATTAACTTGCTGAGCATTGGGTCTGCCAATCGCGCCGTTCGCTGTATTCCTGGCTCCAACGTTCGCATCGACACTGCCTCCACCTCCAGTGACCAGCGCCAGCTCATCCTACGCTCTGAAGAAGAGCCTCTGCCCAAGCGCCGCCGATCCCGAGCAACTGGCGGGCAGGACAGCCTTCCTCCCGCCCTTCCGCCTTCCATCTCCCAACCTTCTGCTCACCATTTCGCCCGCGTACTGCGCCGCCTGGACGACTCAGAACTGCTCCCACTAGACAAGGTCTGACCAACCTCTAGCCTGGTTAAGGCAATAAAATGATGGTTGCAGTTGTCTGGTGAGCTGGAGGAGTTGGTAGGGAAGGATCGGACAAAGGGCTGGCACTTCCTAGCCATCCTGGAGCCGGACAGCGCCCGTCTCTTCAAGAGCCTCCAGGATGGCAGCCGCGAATTCCTCTTTCAACTGACTCAGCCTCCATTTCTATCTCCCATTATCCGCGGTGTCTCTTTGGTTCTTGCTTTTCCTAAGGAGGAGGATGAATGGGTGCATTTCTTTCTACGATTCACTGTACCAAGTTATGCGCAATCTTTTTCCAATGCTATTTCTGCACTTAGTCTTTGAAAAATTACGAATTTCTTCAATGGCAAATTATGGCGATACAAAAATTCAAAGAGCCAGTTTAGGCATGGGCAGAAGATAAAAAATGTTCAATGAAAGAACACAAAATTCGAATCATAAAATAATGAAATTTCGATTAAATGAGCAAATATTGCGAAAGAATACCCAAAAAAGAAGGAGTGATCGCATATTTTTTTGATTCTTTACAACAGCAAAGCTAAGTTATGGCCGGGCTATTTTGGGCTAAGGGAGAAATGGACAAATCCTAAGGTTTGTGGATGAATTGACTGGAAAGGAAAAAAGAAGCGGAAAGTGGTAGAAGGCCTGGATTATTTCAAACCCTACCCTTTCTTTCCACCTTTTGGATTGATGGCGTCCAGGGGTATGGGTATGGGCTTTGACTTGGGAATGGGCTGGATGGGATAGGCCGAAGCAGGGTGCAGAGCAGGGGGACCGGGGAGTGGGTTGTGGAGTGCGGGAAGTTGAATGGGAGGGCGGAGGAGGAACTGCTGGGCGCCAAGGAACCCCGGGCCTCCAACGCCCTGTCCCATGCCACAGCTAGCCGCAGCACTGCCAACCTGAACGCATTCATTTCAACACCAGTCTCATCCTGCTCCTATCTGGCAAACCACTTGAGATGCTGCAGCAATAGAATTGAGGCCAAGGTTGCCATCAAGAGAGACTTCCGCTGCCTTCGTCTGCTGCAGCGACAACTTCTCATCCCTCTCCTCTGTCAGCCGAATTTTCAGCTCTCCATTCTCAGCCTCAAAGAGCAAATGAGTAGCCGCTCATTCTACCCAGCTAGTCCTGAGCAAACTTCTAGGTGGGTGATGGCTTGGGACTGCTTCTGGCAGAGCTTGGTCTGCTCAGCGTACTTCTTGTACAGCACCTCCTGGCTCTGGTGAAGGCTGCCAATTAGCCGCCGCATATCTTCGATCTGACCTTCAACTTTTCTTTCTTCACCTCCAAAAGGGAACAAGAATCCTCATTTAACCCATTAGAGCCTCAACCAAAGGGGAATCTTCAGTGCCAACTGCTGCTTCCATGTTGAGCTTTACGAAATCAGTAGCCTGCCTCTCGGGGAAAATGATTGAAGGGTTTGCACAAAGTAAATATGTGTGCACACATTTTGAGCCAGACAACCCATGGCGCTGTGTACCTACTTCTTACTTCTACAGCATTCGCATTCAGGGTCATTAGGGACGAAAATGGGAACACTGGAAGCGGAATTAGATGAGCTGATATGGACAGAAGAGGGAGAAGAAGTCGAGCTGAAGGAAAGCCCAGCATCCAGCCAGGCGTCCTCTCTCGCTGAGCTTGCCTCCCAGCAGCCAATTCCAAGCCAGCCCATGCTACCGCCGCCAACTCCAGCACTACGCTATCGACAGGATGATTTCCACAAGGATGCCCCACTGCTTTTCCAACAAAGCCTCCAGAAGCTTCTGGCTGATGAAAGGCTCAAGGCATTCTCCTGTCTTTCTTTATTCACCCATTGAGAATTGAATGAGTTGAGTGGGAAGCGACGAGGAAGATGGGAGAAGAAGTGAAAGCGCAGGCGGCCCTGATCCTGGCCTCAAACGTGGCGCTGCCGGAGATCCTGGCCAGCCTGACGGAAACGCTCTTCAGCCCCGCCTGGAACGCCGTCGCCATCTCCCGTGGCCACTCACTCCGCACCAGGAAGGCCAGTGCCATGCAGAGATTCCAGCACTCCTTCTCCCACTCCCGCTCCACCAAGCTTGCCTTCATCGCCTCCTTTCGCCAAGCTCTCCAGTCCTCCTCTACTCTCCTACTCAAGAACGAGGCCACCTTTTCCATCTTTGCTTCCGATCTTGCCTCCATCTTCTTCACTGAGATTCTTCTC
Source organism: Ptycholaimellus sp. GST1_10 (assembly GCA_030248095.1). Classification (NCBI taxonomy): domain Eukaryota; kingdom Metazoa; phylum Nematoda; class Chromadorea; order Chromadorida; family Chromadoridae; genus Ptycholaimellus; species Ptycholaimellus sp. GST1_10. The sequence continues at coordinate 4,202 of JASANA010003473.1, read as the reverse complement.
ACCAAGCTCGCTGCCGTGCAAGGCCTGGTTCAAGATGCGGAAGAGGACTGGAATCAAGTGGATCCGGCCTGCCCAACTCATGTCATTGCCTATTACTCTGGTTATGTCATCAGATTCTGAAAAGTTTTGAAACCTAAAAAAGCTAGTTTCAGGCTACTCCCTGGCCTTTGCTTTTCATGGCTCTATTCGCCACCAGAAGAATGCGAGCTGGGCTCAGTTAGGCCCTCTGGTGGAGAGCCTGACAGCAGCGACTGCAGAGGACGCTGGTCTGGATGCTGCGACTGTGGCCTACTTCCAGAATCGAGCCCGTGGGCCTCTCCGACTTCCGCGCCTGACACTTCTCCTCTTCTTCCAACACCTCACCTCCCGCCTCACCCAGCTCAGCCCTGCTCAGCTTCCTGAGTCCCCTCTCTGGCTCCAGGCCAAGGCTGAACTTCCGCAACTGCTCCTTCAAATCGTCCAGTCATCAAACAAGCCTACGCAAACTGTATTAGAATCTAGATCTTTATCCAAAGAAACTATTGAGGGGATTTCAGCTGGCTCAGTTCGCGGCGGGCGTAATTTTGGGCTCCTTCAAGCGCCTCTTCCTCAAGGGCTTCCTCCACATGATTAACGCCACCCTGGCCTCCAATCAGGAACCAGGGACTGGAGAAGCTCCACTTAGGCAGGATTTGCTTAAGCAGTCACTCCCCATTTCCTCTCAAACCTACGATTCTTGAATAAATAAGTTCTTTTGCCCTTCATTTATTGTTTGTTGCCTTTTGATGCAGAAGAAAAGCGAATAAACTCCCATTAAACGAAGGAAATACGAAATAATGTATAAATAATGCAAACTAGTATTGTACTCACTTGGTCCAAGTTTCATTGAAAAGTGACTATAGTTGAATTTTTGCCCAGAAAGTTATAACATTGTACTATGCTTCTGTTTTTCATCTATTTACTTGTCTATGATGTTATACAGCTACCTGCTCGATTACTTGCCGATGGGCTTGGCAGATTGGTGTTCCCATGGCTATCTTCGCATTTCGCCGGTAAAAGAGAGCTTTTGACGAAATCAATACATGAAGGGCTTAACCCGAACCCTAACAGATGCTCAGCGGAGCAAGGAGAAAGATGAAAAACCTGGCACCAGCAGCAAACCTCTTCGATATGATCTAGTGGCACATTCTTCATCACCAGGGATTTCTTAATTTGGCTTTTTAACCTCGTGTTTTGCGAATATAATGGTCTTCTGGTAACTTCCAGTCGTGGTTTTGAATTCCATGGTTCATTTCTCATGATTTCTCCATCATGTTTTGCGCAGATCCATATTCTTGACAGGTCATAGGACTGCCAGTAAAACTGAAACAGACCCCGCGATAAAAGCGTGTCTGCTTTATTGGAGCTTGCTTGTTGTGTCAGTTGAGACTGAGGTTGTTAATGGGCGAGATCTTTCAGATTGTTCAGTTCTCCACCACATGATGAAGTCACCAAACTTTATCCAGCCAGAATCATGAATTTAACTACAAAGTCCATCTCCAATCCAAGCAACTTTACTTCCAACAAGTATAATGGCGCAAAGCGCAATAGGTGACCGCGAAGCAATAGGCTGAACTAAATAATTACATGTTTGAAAGTTTGTTGCTCAAAAAGGCATGTCTGTGGTTTCTCAACTAAATTTGAAAGTAAGCACAGATTTGGAATCATTATATATGAATTGTAAACAAAAAACCCAAGTCTTCTGTTCAAATCTTAGCAGTTCAGCTGGTACAGAGCAAATAGACAATTTTCTGGAAAAAAGTTTCCTACTCAAAAATGTAATGTTTCAACTGTTTGAAAACCACTTTCACCCTGCCAGAGTTGTAAAGGCAAAAATTAGCTTTCCAGAAATAAATGTTTGCCTAAATCCATCGTGAATTCACCAATTCTCAGCATACCCAAGTTTTAAACCTTTCTACCCAAAAATATAATGTATCAACTTCTCCAGGATCAGTTCCACCCCTCAAGATCTTCCTAAAATTTCATTAGCTTTAAGGAAAAAAGGTTTGTCCAAATCCGTTGAGAATTCATCATTTCTCAGCATACCACATTTTAAAACCTTTCTACCCAAAAAAGTAATGTTTCAGCTGTTTGAAAACCACTTCCACCCTGCCAGATTTGTTAAGAAAATAAAGTATGTCAAAATCCGTTGAGAATTCACATGGCCCCGGTCATGTTAGATAGCACATTTGGGTCTTTTGGTGGAACAGGTATGATCCATCCAGTTTGAAGCCGAGCAGCAACTAAAACTTACTTGCCACATTTTTACTCTCGGCATGTGTGACGTTTCCCAAGCCGGTTTCGTTGGCCTATGTCGATGAGGCGGGCGGAAGGGAGGCCGGGATCAGTCTGTATATTTTCCCCGAGATGCCCTAACATGTTTCCGCTCTGCGGCTCTTCCCTTCCTGTGACTATGAAAGAGAATCTGGCTAAGTTCCTGCTGTATAACACCACAGCGTTTGGTAATGCAGAGAGCTGATTAGCTTTTCTGTACCTCCACCGACCACCTCTACAATGCTACTACAATGTCTGGCACCGCTTCCGCCAACTTCCGCTTCCGCAACAACTTCCGGCCTTTGGATTTCGCCGCCTGCCATCAGCAGCGATTGAGTCAAAGGCCCCAGTCACCGATCTACCAGAGCCAGGACAGCGAATCAAGCCCAGCCTTCAATGCCAGACTTCGCTTCGCTACTGGACAGGACACCCTGCAGCCCAGAACTTCACTCAGCCAGAGCCAGTCTCGTGAACTTCTATGCGGCAGCAACTGCAACTGCGACTACGCTGCATGGAATTGAAAATTGACTTTTGAGTCTCTTTTCAATGTCCGTTCTTCATCAGCAACATCGCAGCGCCGAGTTTCCAGACATCACGCCATTTTCGGGCGGTAAACAGGAAACTCTGACGTCACACGGCACACTTGCTACCGTAATCCACTGCCACTAAGGGTCTTGAAGCAAACTGGAAAGTTCTCTTCAATCAGCATCTCCTTTTCGATGATTTCATTTTATCCTTGCGGATTTTATGAAATCATTGAATGCCGACGATCAAGACAACAGTCGACTTCACTTCAGGGCATTGAAAATTAACTGAAAAGTTTCTTTTCATGCTGACGTCATCAGCGTCGTCTTCAGAATTTCATCATCCTGAAAACGATTTTGAATTTCTCTTCAGCTGCCAGCTACTAGCGTCGATCCGTCTTTGATGCCAGACTTTGTAATTGGCCATTGTCAATTGTCAAAGATCTTCGCTGCCAGCCCAGTCAACGTCGGCACAGACTCAACTCTGCTTGGGCATCGAAAACTAACTGCAAAGTTGTTTTCATGCCATCTATGCAAGCATCGTCGATAGCAATTTCATTATCCTTAGACGGATCTTGAAATTGCCTGCAGCCAACAGCAACCGCGTGTTTTCGCTGCCAGAGTTCAACCGACTTGGCTCCGACCAGTTTTCAAACTCCTGGCCTCTGCTGCAACCGAGCCGGCCAGCCAGACCAGCTATCCAGCCAGCGACGTCTACGCTGCTAGAGTTTTGGAACCGTCTCTGACCAGTCCAAAACTCCCTGCTGCCTGCTGCAACCTCGCCGGCCAGCCTGTTTATAAATCTTTGCGGATTTATAAACGATCGAGCATCGCTGAAGAAAAGATGGGCCAACTTCAGAGTCAACTGCCGTCTTTCAACGTCGCATTATTTACGGATCTTTATGATCACGTGAATTGGAAAAGCAACGGCGAAAGACGAGGAACAAAGCGACTCATCAGCGGCTTTCCTTTTCTACGTGGACAACGACTGGACCAGACCCAGCTCAGTGGACTGCTTGCACTGCCACTGCTACGGCCTCCCAGTCGTCTGCGACCTCAGCCTGTTCACCTGCGGCCAGAAGGACTTCTTCATGGGCGGCGCCCTCCACAAACACTTCGACTGCATCCGCCTCCACTAGGGCGCCTCCGAAGAGTATTAAAAGGACCCGCCCAAGGGACATGCCTGCCCTCCTTCTGCCCGCCATTGAAGAAAGCGTTACTCCTGGACAAAGTCTGCCGCTTTCGCTACGGCTTCCTGGAGCACTACAACTGCATCCAGATCTTCATGGACTGCAACCAGTGCGGCATGCTGGATGGCTTCGACTGCGGCCTCTGCCACTTCCAGCCCAACAGCAACCACAATGGACTACTCCAGGACTCTGTTCC
>JASANA010003472.1:0-12241 GCA_030248095.1 Ptycholaimellus sp. GST1_10 | reverse complement strand
AGCTCCTTGTGTGCGCTAGAAACCTTAAAAAGAGCTCTGTGTGCGCTAGAAACCTAAAAAAAAAAGAGCTCTGTGTGCGCTAGAAACCCAAAAAAGAGCTCTGTGTTCGCTAGAAACCTTAAAAAGAGCTCTGTGTGCGCTAGAAACCTAAAAAAGAGCTCTGTATGCGCTAGAAACCTTAAAAAGAGCTCTGTGTGTGCTAGAAACCTAAAAAATAGCTCTGTGTGCGCTAGAAACCTTAAAAAGAGCTCTGTGTGCGCTAGAAACCTAAAAAAGAGCTCTGTGTTCGCTAGAAACCTTAAAAAGAGCTCTGTGTGCGCTAGAAACCTAAAAAAGAGCTCTGTATGCGCTAGAAACCTTAAAAAGAGCTCTGTGTGTGCTAGAAACCTAAAAAATAGCTCTGTGTGCGCTAGAAACCTTAAAAAGAGCTCTGTGTGCGCTAGAAACCTTAAAAAGAGCTCTGTGAGCGCTAGAAACCATAAAAAGATCTCTGTCTGAGCTAGAAACCTAAAACAGAGCTCTGTGTGCGCTAGAAACCTAAAAAAGAGCTCTGTGTGTGCTAGAAACCTAAAAAAGAGCTCTGTGTGCGCTAGAAACCTTAAAAAGAGCTCTGTGTTCGCTAGAAACCTTAAAAAGAGCTCTGTGTGCGCTAGAAACCTAAAAAAGAGCTCTGTATGCGCTAGAAACCTTAAAAAGAGCTCTGTGTGTGCTAAAAACCTAAAAAACAGCTCTGTGTGCGCTAGAAACCTTAAAAAGAGCTCTGTGTGCGCTAGAAACCTAAAAAAATAGCTCTGTGTGCGCTAGAAACCTAAAAAAGAGCTCTGTGTGCGCTAGAAACCTTAAAAAGAGCTCTGTGTGCGCTAGAAACCTAAAAAAGAGCTCTGTGTGCGCTAGAAACCATAAAAAGAGCTCTGTGTGCGCTAGAAACCTAAAAAAAGAGCTCTGTGTGCGCTAGATACCTAAAAAAGAACTCGGTGTGCGCTAGAAACCTTAAAAAGAGCTCTGTGAGCGCTAGAAACCTAAAAAAGAGCTCTGTGTGTGCTAGAAACCTAAAAAAGAGCTCTGTGTGCGCTAGAAACCTTAAAAAGAGCTCTGTGTGTGCTAGAAACCTAAAAAAGAGCTCTGTGTGCGCTAGAAACCTTAAAAAGAGCTCTGTGTGCGCTAGAAACCTAAAAAAGAGCTCTGTGTGCGCTAGAAACCTAAAAAAGAGCTCTGTGTGCGCTAGAAACCTTAAAAAGAGCTCTGTGTGCGCTAGAAACCTAAAAAAGAGCTCTGTGTGCGCTAGAAATCTAAAAAAGAGCTCTGTGTGCGCTATAAACCTTAAAAAGAGCTCTGTGTGCGCTATAATCCTAAATATGAGCTCTGTGTGCGCTAGAAACCTTAAAAAGAGCTCTGTGTGCGCTAGAAACCTTAAAAAGAGCTCTGTGTGCGCTAGAAACCTAAAAAAGAGCTCTGTGTGCGCTAGAAACCTAAAAAAGAGCTCTGTGTGCGCTAGAAACCTTAAAAAGTGCTCTGTGTGCGCTAGAAACCATAAAAAGAGCTCTGTGTGCGCTAGAAACCTAAAAAAAGAGCTCTGTGTGCGCTAGAAACCTAAAAAAGAGCTCTGTGTGCGCTAGAAACCTTAAAAAGAGCTCTGTGTGCGCTAGAAACCTTAAAAAGAGCTCTGTGTGCGCTAGAAACCTAAAAAAAGCGCTCTGTGTGCGCTAGCAACCTAAAAAAAGAGCTCTGTGTGCGCTAGAAACCTTAAAAAGAGCTCTGTGTGCGCTAGAAACCTAAAAAAAGAGCTCTGTGTGCGCTAGAAACCTTAAAAAGAGCTCTGTGTGCGATAGAAACATAAAAAAAGAGATCTGTGTGCGCAAGAAAACGAAAATAATAGCTCTGTGTGTGCTAGAAACCTAAAAATGAGCTCTGTTTGCGCTAATAACTTAAAATTAGCTATGTGTGCGCTAGAAACCTTAAAAAGAGCTCTGTGTGCGCTAGAAACCTAAAAAAACGCTCTGTGTGCGCTAGAAACCTAAAAAAGAGCTCTGTGTGCGCTAGAAACCTTAAAAAGAGCTCTGTGTGCGCAAGAAACCTAAAAAAAGAGCTCTGTGTGCGCTAGAAACCTTAAAAAGAGCCCTGTGTGCTTAATTTCTCGACCCCATCAAAACCGTTTGAGCCCAAAATTTCACACAATTTAGGTCCAAGTGTCCTTAACTTACACATAAATTTTTGTTTTTTTCTTTTGGCTTTTTTTTTCTCTTTTTCTCTCTAGGTGCTCCCTGTGGTGAGAAACAGCCTTCGGAGTACACCACACTTTTCCCCCTTTCCTATGGTTAAGGGCCAGTCCAGCTGGAAAATTCTATGAAATCATAGAAAAAAGAAAAGGGTTGTTTCATTTAAAAGGCTGTTTCTCAACAGAGGTAGCACATAGAAAGACAAAAATTTATATGTAGGTTAAGGACACTTAGATCTAAATTGTGTGAAATTTTGGGCTCAAACGGATTTGATGGGGCTGAGAAATCAAGCCTCAAAATCAGGTGCAAAAAATTTCACTGTCGCGTTGCATCGATTTTTGAGTGACCTTACAAAATTGACTGTTTCTCAGGTTCTACCTAATGAAATGAGCCGCAAAATTTTATTTAAATGAAGGAGGGTTGGACCTACTTCCACACCAATTTTCAACTTTCTAACTTATTGTGGGCTGGAGAAATAAATTTTTAAACTTAGGTGTACGGAAAAGGCCTCCCCCCCTGTATGCCCAAGGTATTGCAATTGTATGTGTAAACATTAGTATGAGGCCAGCTAAGAGAATAAAGCACTGAATCGGAGATTCACAATTTCAGTAATTTCATAAGTTATTGAACACTTAGGTAACAGCTTAAGCATGCTTGGCTGTGCAAAAATGAAATACTTCAATAAAGGCCGCGGGTTTTTATCACAAGCAGCAAGCAAAAGATTAATTTATCAACATTTTGAAGAAAAAATTGATCGATTAATTAATGATTGATTAATAAGGTGCGATCAAAGAAATTGATTCGATTAAAATGTCAGTCTGGGATTAATGAAAAAAAGGCTCACACAGAGGCCTGGTAATCCTTTATCAAATTTAGATGTCTAGCATTTCAATCCAGTCCAACATGGTTCGCTGGCTCCAAAGCATTCCGCAAACCCTTTCCTGATGATTTCTTCGTGTTCCGTTTTCTTGGACAGAACAATGGCTGCTCCGCTGAAAAGTATAATACCTTTCTAACTAGCCCTAAAGCACAAGCAACGGTCCAACCTGCACTGCGGCTTTGTTTTCTGGTGCTGCAGAAAGCAGCTCGTTGGCTCCGCTTTTCTCCGCAACCAGAACAGGTGAAAGGACGCAGTTTGAAGCAAGCGATTATGTGGTCTCTAAAGTTGCGCACCCTCATTGCAGAGCAGGAGATCTGCTTGTTGCATCGAAGACAAGGCTTGCTCTGTTCTGGCGGAACCTTTGAATTGGCCTTTTTGGCATAGTCCAGAGCTAAAGTCTCCACTGGTGGCTTCACATCAACTGCTGTGTCCACTGCTGACATATGAACCAGAGTTCTCGGGAATTCCAATGCAGCAAGACTCAATGCTTCCAGTGGGAGGTTGAGGCGTATGGCATGCTGCAGAACCGTTGAGTGAAGGGCGGCAGTAGATGGAGAAGTTGAACTGAATTGGCAGACCCGGCAGGACCATTCGGGAGCTAGCTGGCCGAAATGAACACGCACCCAGTGATTACTTAGCTCAGATCGGGACATTGTTAGGTGGCATTTTGGACAGTAGGTCATCGTAAGTAGTATGATGTTGATTGGGCTGTAAAATGCTTGTTGAGCCGCGATTTAATTGGTCATTTTTTTTATCAAATTCTTCAATCTGGATAAATTACTCCGGAAAAATGATAGCATTCCAATTTGAAACTAATTTGACGGAAGAAAACAAAGTTTGAAGCAAACGTTGCTTCGTCGCAGTCTTAAAATAATTGAATAAGTGTAAGAGAATACATGACTGAAAATTATTTTGAATGATACGTGCACGATGAAGCTTTTTTTGACGAGTTGGTCTCAAATGCAAAACTCAGCTTTTGTGCAGCAGTGTTTGAGATTTATTAATCATTAATAAATCTCGCAACAATTTTGCAGCTTACAAACTCCAGTATGTTTCTAATGCTGAATGCAGCGTTTGACAGCAAAGTTGATAGTGTCGCTCCACAGAACTATTGTTTATTGAAGAGAAGTACCGGAGCAGAAGGAGCTGGAGGAGTTCGGACAAACAGTTTTAAACTATCTTCTCGATATTGCACCAACTTTTAGGCGAACTCATCAAAATCCGTTGAGAAACACTGGCGCTATGGGCGATGGGCGATAGAATAATTGGCCATTTGTAGAATTTTGAAAACTCGCTAAAAACTAAATTTTGAGTTTTGACCACTCACAGGTCCCAAAAATATTTAAAAATTATGTCTACTTTCAAAAATATGTAAAAAGGCTCTGCTCCTCAGTAATGCTCTCTTAAAGGCTTTAACTATTTTTTTTCCAGCACAATCGTTGTTGCCAGATTAATGCAAATTGAATGGCGGTTTAGTATTTTCCCGCGGGTTTCAAAAATTAGCACTTTTTAAAGGTCACTTAGCATCACTATACAACATCTATCTAATCATAAGCCTGATCCTTAGCCTCAGTCTAAGCCTGACTAAGCCTTAGCCTAAAAACTAAGCCCGAGCCTTTCCAAGTGGAGGGTACTTTTTGAAAACAGCGGGAAAGTTCTGGCCCCATTGAGACTGTAATTGCTATCGCCAGGTCATCGAGCTGTGTCTGTTCAAAAGGTTGGCTAAAATGTCAATCGGGAGCCTGCAGACTAAAGGTTAAACCACACTCATACATGATAAGATACCGGTTCATATGGGGATCATAAAAACACCCAGTCTACTGTTCAGAGCACGAGCTTTGCTGCGATACGTGAAAGCTGCATTCCAGATGGCCCAGCTTCGAGTTCTACTCTTCGCAGCTTTTCTCACTCCGTCACTGTCTTCAAGCGGGTTCACTGGTCTAAGGGAAGCCCGAATTGCAGATTGACCATGGCCTGGTGGTTTATCCCAGCCAAAGTCCTCGACTGCCCCTCTACCATTGGCGGTCTGAAGGGATGCACCGGCGGAGAGGAGTGGAATATTCTGGGATCCTGCTTCACCAGTTTCCTTAATGAGCCCATACCTAGTCCTTGCCCTTGCCTAAACCTACCGGCTATTGAGGATGGAAGAAGGAGTGCTTTAACAAAGCCCTCTCCATCATGGTGGAAAAAGGCCTATCTTGCACGAACGAGGTGAAGAATTTTATGGAGAAATGTTTCTAATCAGTATCATCCTGAATGTCTGTTTTTTGCCATCTGCATTGCCACCTATGTCGATTCCAAAATAAGTGCAGATGCAGTGAACTCTTCAGATGCCTATTTCTAGAGCATACATCTTCCTTAAACGCATATTGAAAGCCGCAGCCTTTGAAAGCGAAGATTGTGAAATTGTGAACAAAGTAGACTGCAGCAAAACATGAAAACGAATTTTACATTTTACTTAATAAAATGTCATTTCTTATGTAGTACATTCACCAAATACTGCTATATCTGGTACCATCGGCAGGCCAAATGTGGGCCTCTTTTCTCCAAAATTTGGAATTGCCTCGAGTAAAAAGTCAAGGAAATACAATTTCTACTAGTGGAATCTGCTGCTTGGACAGTTGCATTTTGTTTTTGGCGCGCAGTTCAGTGTCTCTTTCCCTGCGCGCCCAAAAACAAAATGCAGATGATGCAGCAGTTTCCACTAGTAGAAATTGTATTTCCTTGACTTTTTACTCGAGGCAATTTCAAATTTTGGAGAAAAGAGGCCCACATTTGGCCGCCAATGGTACCAGATATTTCTCCCACTTTTAATATAGTATAAAATGTAAAAATACAAATTTGATATTGTTGGCTATATATTTAGTTAAGATTTTATTAGATAAATAAAAAAAGTGAATAAAAAACTTATTTGAATAATATAACGAAAAGGAAAAATTCGAAAATGAAAAATATAATGCAAATTCATTGGAAAATTAACATATTTTTGAAAATTTTTCTTGTCTTAAACTCAGGGCAATCGATTTTTGGGAACAAGGAGTATTATTGTTGGTCTGCTGATGGTACCACATATTTCTTTCACTTTTAAGATAAAAAAATAAAAGAATAAAATAAAAGGATCAAAGAAGGTTTGAACCTGGTCATCTCTGAATCAAGCCAAATAGACAAGCCACTTGACCACACAGCTGCACAACTTCCTTTGTAGACTTATACCATATTAATTTCACAGAATTACCATTGAACCTTGCCAAATGATGCCTTAAGTACAGGCCAATTGAATACCTACTATCGTCCATTGAATAGATGCGGAGAAGAAGAAGGAGAAGAAGAAGGAGAAGAAGGAGTTCGGACAAATGGTTTTGAGTGATTTTTTAATGATTGCTGCAAGTTTTGGGCGATTTCTCGCGAGTTTTGGACAATTTGATGATGCTTTTTCTAATGCAAAAGAATCAGAACGATTGGATTCTTCTGTGAGGAGCAGAAGCCTTATCAATTTTAAGATCTAGCAATAACCCCAAAAACGTACATCTGGGTTGAAATGATGGGCTGGGCACTGACGGTCGCTATGCTCCCTCGCGCCAGCCCAATAAATCATTGCCAAATTACCTAGATGTGTAATTAGTGGCAAGTGCCTCTTTTCAGCTGTTCATAACAATGTTGCCCGTTTGGATACCAAGCCTCCCACCCACTAATATATGCTACTGTTATTTTTCAACTTGCTATGTTAACTAAAGTGGCTAATATATAAGTTATTATATATTAGCAGCAGCGTTTCCTGCAGTCTAATATATCATATATCAGGTACCATCGGCAGGCCAAATGTGGGACTCTTTTCTCCAAAATTTGTAATTCCCTCGAGCAAAAAGTCAAGGAAATACATTTTCTACTAGTGGAATCTGCTGCTTGGACAGTTGCATTTTGTTTTTGGCGCGCAGTTCAGTGTCTCTTTCCATGCGCGCCCAAAAACAAAATGCAGATGACGCAGCAGATTCCACTAGTAGAAAATGTATTTCCTTGACTTTTTGCTCGAGGGAATTACAAATTTTGGAGAAAAGAGTCCCACAATTGGCCTGCCGATGGTACCTGATATTTCTTCCACTTTTAACATAGTACAAAAGGTAAGGTATCACGACTTTTCGTACCCAGGACTTTTCGTACCCGACTTTTCGTACCCGATTTTTCGTACCCAGACTTTTCGTACCCTAGACTTTTCATACCCAGACATTTCGTACCCAAGGTTTTTTAGCAGGGGATTGCTGTAGATGGGGCTGGGCTTGTTGACTGTGGGGAGAGGAGGCTGGGCTTGTTGAGGATGGGGAGAGGAGGCTGAGGAGGGGGCTGCTAGAGATGTAATTGTCAAGGTGAATTAAAAGAACTTTACAAAATATCTACCATATTTTCGATTTATGGCAAACAACCTAGACTATTGATGTCCTAATTTAAACTCCAACGCCTGCAGCACCATAAAAAGTTTTTGCCCACTAAAGATTTTGCTCAAATTTACAGCTTATTTCGTTGAAAAATAGACAATTAGGGTTGTTTGAATTTTTGAAACAACAAGACTATAGGCTGTTTGCATTAATCCAAAAATAAATATATTGAAAATTTATTTCAATGCCTTCCAGATATTACCTTGACAGACATTCGTGCCAAAAAAACAGCTGATTTCATCAAAAACTGCTTAAAAAATTCTAAAAATCTTGGGTACGAAAAGTCTGGGTACGAAAAGTCTAGGGTACGAAAAGTCTGGGTACGAAAAATCGGGTACGAAAACTCGGGTACGAAAAGTCTTGGGTACGAAAAGTCGTATAACCAAAGGTACAAATACAAATTTTATTTTGTAGGTTATATGTTTAATTAAAAATTTAGTCAATATTTAAAAAAATATATACAAAAACTTGTTCAAAAAATATAACAAAAAGCAAATATTCAAAATGAAAAATTTCAATTTTTGAGAAATTTCTTGACCTATTCTCAGTGCAATCGATTTTTTGGGAGAAAAGAGCTTTACTTTTGGCCTGGCGATGGTATCAGTTGTTTTCTCAACTTAAAATTCACAAAAATAAAAATGAAGCCTGACAAGGATTTGAACCTACCGATTTCATCTAGCAGTCCAATCGCTTACACCACTACACCACTGAAGCATATGACATCTTTGCTTAACTGAAGAGCTAAATAATACATGAGTCCCAGCGACCCGGGAAGGGGGAAAGGGGGAAGAACTGAATACCTACTATCGTCCATTGAATAGATGCGTAGGAGAAGAAGGAGAAGGAGAAGAAGGAGTTCGGACAAATGGTTTTTTGAATTTTTCATAGTAAAATAGTTAGTTTTTGGCAAAAGTCAAAAGATAAACTATAGTCAATTCGATGGTGCTTTTTCCATTGCAAAAAGAATTATACCTATTGGAGCTTTCTTTGTCGAGCAGCAGCCTTATCAAAATTGAGATCTAGCAATAACCCCGAAAACATACACCTGGGTCGAAAAGAGGGGCTGGGCGCTGACACTTCGCTAACGCTCGCTCGCGCCAGCCCAATATTAGCAGCACCAGATTCGCGTTGTTATAATAGCTGGTAAACAATTTTTACTCTTCTGAGACTAAGTCTTAAATTTTTCGCCTCTTAGATTGTTGCTCATTTTTCTTTCTCTATGGCGTCATTATTAGCATTTGGCCAATTGTGAATGGCTGTGTTTTTTTGATGAAGTAAAGAAAGAATGCGTGATTATGTGCATGTTGTTTGTGTCTTTACATTCCAATCTGACTCCTCCGACTCCTCAACACTGGCAAAAGGCAAAAAACATGATGCAAAATACAAAGCCAAAAACGATGAGCAAAAGTTGGCCTGGACTGGAACAAAGGGTCCTTTTAGACGGAGCAAATGTTGGCAGCAAATGCATTGGGCCCCAGCAGCGGCGGCACCTGCGTGTAGAGTTCCACGATGTGCTGTCGGTTCTTCAGCAGACTCCAACCCATGTCCACCTCTGAAAGCCAACGCATGGACATTCGGGGCTTGAGAGCCGTTGCGCCCTTTCTGGCTAGAAGAAGCTGGCTGGCTTTTGTATGGCGGAAGAACCGGGTGATCTTGGAGAAGGCTTGGAATTTGTTGTAGATGCTCCCCGTCTTCAGGATCGCCTTCTTGATCACCAGGTTGAAGCGATGATCCACGCACCACCAGCGCCGCGTGGGGCCCTGGTCCAGGTCCTCCACGAAATGCTCCCCTTCCAGCAGCTCCACGTTGTCATCGTAGGGTGGTCCAGGGCCGGTGCATCTTCCGCGTCCTCCTGCGAAGGGATCTGCAGCTCTGGATACATGGCCACCAGCTGGTCCTCATCTTCCATGGTGTCCAAGAAGCCGGAGTTGTCCGGGGCAGAGTTGATGAGGTTGACAGAGCAGGATGGTGGAGGCAAAGACGATGCGGATGATGTCGCTCCAGCTGAAGAAGGCCGCCGAGGAGTGGAGGTGCCAGGGAGTGCTGGCCCGGCGGGTTCCTGGTCCTCCACCTCCAACGCTTCCTCCTCCTCCATCTCCAGGAGCAGCACTGTTTCCTCCAGTTGTTGGCTGAGAAACTCGCAGCCCAAGAAGTCCCGAATCCTGGCCTTCAGATTCGCTGCCCCATCACAGACTACCTGCAATTGATACATGCATTGGAGGACAGGAAGAAGGATAGAAGGTTGGTGTTGGTCAGGGCTTGAGCAATAGCTGGCTTCTTTATCCCATCAGCATAGAATGAAGTGAAAGCGCAATGGAGGAAAGGTGCGGAGGAGAAGACACAACATATATAATCACAACATCCAGTGCAGGATCCAGTGCATCACCTCACACCTCCCCCCAAAAATGACTTAGGGCATTTTTCAAGTAGTACTATTGTCACTGTTGGTCAGAATGGAGTAGTTGCAGTTTGAGTTGAGGTAGGAGTTGTGGTAGTAGTTGTGGTAGGAGTTGAGGGATGAAGAAGCATGGTGTTAGAGTTGTTGAAGTTGAAGTGGAGCTGTTGTAGGAGTAGGTGAAGTTGGAGTCCAGTCTGTTGAAGTTGTAGTTGAGATCAGTCCCCATTGAGCAGAATACTGTCATTCAGCTGGCAGAACAGAATGGGGGACTCTAGCCTAAGGGAATTGAAGATTCACAGCAGAGCTCTACCCTTGCCCACTTTGGACCCATTAACCCAAAGAGTTTGTCTGGTGCTACAGCTCAGGGACTCCCGGCGATTCATGGGACTCAGGGAGCTATGAGAGGCAAGGACCAACCCTCCCCCTCACAAGGGAACCCACAAGGCCATTCCCCGACTTGGAACCAATGTGAGGTTGGGGTTGGTCAGGGCTTGAGCAATAGCTGGCTTCTTTATCCCATCAGCATAGAATGAAGTGAAAGCGCAATGGAGGAAAGGTGCGGAGGAGAAGACACAACATATATAATCACAACATCCAGTGCAGGATCCAGTGCATCACCTCACAGATGGGTGGAGTGAAAGAACTTTGTGCAGGGAGGCAGGGTCCAGTTCCATCGTCTGCATCCAGACTTGCCTGAAAGCCTGCATGACTGCTTGAGCGGAAGCGGGTGGTCTGATGATAGTGGAAGGCCAAGTGACGTGAAACAGCCCCAGCTTGGGTGCAAAGCCCATGACGACTATGCCCAGATAGTTTTGCCAATCCTTCAACCACTATTCATCCAGGTATGAGCAATAGGGAAGAAGAAAAAAGCTCCACTTGGCAGTCCAAAGATCGATCATTGGATTGAGCCAGAAGGCAGAGGCCGGCTGGAGGACTTTGCGGAGGAGGATGTCCCGGGCATGCAGGCCCTGTTCCTTTATCCCACGCGCTGCCTTGTTCCGCCCTGGGAGCTGGTAGGTAGGCTCCAGCTGATGCACAAATGCTTGGAAGCGAGGATGGACCACCTTTTGGTGAGCCTGCAAACCACTTTCTCCTCTTTCCCCACAAGGGATGAAAGGGTACTAGAACCTGGGCAGGAATTGCGGCAAGGTAGCGGTAGAGGAAGCAGTAGAGGAGCTGGCAATGAGGATGGTTGCCGGGGAACTGCTTGGACGGGCTCTCCACTGCCAGGCAGTGATTGCTCCTTGCTATTTTTTGGGCCTCCATGTTAAGTTAAAAATAAAATAAAAATCTGAATTTTCCAACTGTTAATATAAGTTAAAGGGTAAGTTAACGGCTAATATATGTTAACGGCTATTTCGTATAACCTGCTGCGTTAAAAGGCTAAAAATACCGCTTACGTCTAAGTTACTGCCTAAGTTATGGTTGTATTATTTTTCGGCCTCACTGAGCTGGGGGAATTTTTGTCTTCTGATTGTTTGATTGTTTTCTGATTGTTTGATTGATCCTCCTTCTTCTCTCAAGGCAAAAACAAACGGAAAATGGCAGACTAGGAGATGCCAGACTTCGAAATGCAGATGAAAACGTATCAATTCAAATGCAGCAAAACACGAGCAAAAGCTCCAAGAGAGGAAAGCATGTAAAGCTAGAGGAGGCAAGAGAGCACTGGAGAGGAGTATCGTAGGAGTAGGAGAGGGACTGGGACTGGATACTGGAATGGAACTGGGCTGGGAGCTGGGACTTGGGACTGGGAGTGAATAGGCTAGGCGGCGGGGTACTGAGCGGGACTGAGGATAGGGAAGTGGGGCTGGGTACTGAGGAGGGAGCACCTAGGGGTAGGGCGTGCCGTTCCTTTTGGCCAGCTCCTCGGCGACGTTGGAGAGGATCTTGGACAGCTTCATGCACGTATGTTCATGCTTTCAAGGCGATTTTTGGGGTTTTTGCACTTGGGGGGTTCCTGGTCATCAATTTCGGTGACCAGTATCCCCCCAAATGCCAAAATCCCTTATTGATGACCAGTATCCCCCCACCAAGTGGCATTTGGGGGGGGGGGATAGTGGTCACCAAACTCGGGTATTTTTGCGCGGCCGCAGGCCGCCTGCCGCGGAGGGCAGGGCAGTCAGAGCTCCGGAGGCTGGAGGGGCATGGGCGAGGGCCCGGAGCAGAGCCTAGCATGCGAAGCATGCTAGGCGAAGCGTAGGGGCCGTAGCACCCGTGCCCGGAGGCCGGAGGAGCTCGGCGCCCTGCCCGAAGCGGCGGGCGGCCAAGGCCAGCTTAAGCAGTTACCCCATTTTTGCGTCCGTCTGTCCGCATATCC
>JASANA010003470.1:0-21043 GCA_030248095.1 Ptycholaimellus sp. GST1_10 | reverse complement strand
GGAGGCAAAACAGACCAAGAAACAGGGAAGGCTGGTTGACAATGATAAAAGTGTTTGAGGATGAGTCTGTGTTTAATAATTGAGCAAAACCAGAGCTAGAAGCATGGACAAATGGTTGATTGGCAGAAGCTGGAACTGTCGGAGGAGGGAATGATGACGAAGATGCGTATCCTGACGCTGATGTCCTTGGCGGAGACGAAAAGCGAACTGAGCTTCGCCGAGCTGGCCGAAGTCCTCTCCATGCCCGTCGACAACGACCTCGAGGAGTTCATCATACAGGCCACTCTCACCAAGGCACTCAGGGTTCCTGCCTTCTTCCTTATCCTTCTTAGAAAACACCAGTTCAACACTGAGAAGCCAACCATAGAAGACGAGCTTAGAGGAGATTAATTCTTGACGCACTTCAGCCGCTCAAAGATTCTCTAAAGCCTCGTTTGTTTTACAGGGCCGCATCGATCAAGTGGGCCAGCGTCTGATCATCCTGGGCGCACAATCCCGCACTTTCGAGCGAAAGGTTTTCTGCTCTTCAGTCGCAATAGCCAAATTATGTTATGACAAGAATAAATAAATTGAAATTTGCTGATTTGGAAAAGTAGAGAATGCTTACAAATATACTTACAAATCAAAACTGAAAAATATTGCACCACAAAAATCATGACATGACAGGAGTGGGAGCTTCTGGGGGCGAAGCTTGAGCAGTGGACGACGAATCTGCAGGTGGTCAAGTCCACCCTGGATGCCCTCAGGGCCTGAAGCATCACGAACAGATTCATTGTCTTCTTTATGGTCTACATCCATTGTTTGTGACCTGTTTACATCGTTAGAACTAAGGCTTCTGGTGTTCGAGTCTGTTGGAGAATCAAATAAATCAGGAGTTGGTTATTGTTCCACACCTACTTTTTCAAATACGCGAGTGGAAGTATTGATAGATAAATCATTTTTGAAATCCGATTTTGCAAATTATTCCCCACGCCAATTTTTGTTCAAAAATACCATGTCCATCACTCCCCAAAATGTGAAAGGCCTTATTTTCATGATTCTGGGCTCTCAAAGCACGCTAAAGCTTTTTTTCTGAAAACTACTGCGCAGCACTGGACAATGTGTAATAAAAATTAAAGTAGTGTAAAATAATTGAAACACACTTATGGTTGAAGGGAAATAGTAGATTGATTGACGTTGGCATTGATCCAGTCAAGGTAGTCGACGATTTTGGTGTAAATGCCGGGTCTGTCCCGCTCCGCACAACCATCGCCCCAGGAGATTATGCCCAGCAGATAAAATCGCCCTAAAATCTCGCATAACTTGCACTAGTTCGGCCTTTTTCGACTATTTCTTATTTCAGACTCTAAAACTACTAGTCGAAATATACGATACAATTGAGCAAAGGGATACAATACGAAACGGGATATAATACGATACTAAAGAGCAAAGTCAAAGGCAATGTTAAAAGCGTCAGCAACCGTCAAACTGTGCAGCAAAGGGGCCGCCAGAGTCCCCCTGGCAGGAGTCCACGCCGCCGCTGAGATAGCCGGCGCAGAAGGCCGTGGGACTCAGGATTTTGGCGTAGATGTTTGGGTGAGCGCACTTCGCCCTCGACAGAATCGGCAGCGCTGCCGCTTGCAATCGACGCGGGTAGTCTACAAATTCTCGTCCCTCTTTAGCCCCAGTCAACCACCATTAATTATGCTTTTGCCCAAATATAGACGCAGAGAAATTGGTCTAAGAGTTTTCGCACATTGCTAATAAATCGTCTTTGTGTTACAGGAATAAAAAAAAGCGAACGTAATCCGAGAGAGCCCCAGCCGGAGACGGTGCCTTTGAGTCCTTCGGCGTAGGGTATGCCTGGTGTGGGCAGACAGATTGGCTGCACTGCTTCCGTGAAGCGAATTCCGTCCCCATTCTTTCCGCTCTCTATTTCGATGATCGCCAGATCATGCTCCAGAACATCTGAAAGCTCATTTTCCAAAAAAATTGCAATTTACCTCATTTCAATCACAAAATTTTGACCCTTGAAGGCAAGAATAATAGTTACAGCAATGACAGGAACGATTGTTCAAGTTTGTAAGAAAGGGTACTCTGGTAGGCTGGGTAGGGTATGACTTTGTGGATGGCAAAGCGCTGTTCGCCCCCCTCCTCCTCCTTATTGTCCCAGTCGCCCACGATCACTTCATACTCCCCCAAGTTCGGCTCATCCCTTTCAATGGGTTTCTTTAAGTTGCACAATATCTATCCTGACGCTAAAAGGCCTTCCGATTTTAGGAAATCTCATACTTCTCATCTAAATTCGCAAATCTCGAGCAGTTGAACTAAAAACTCGAAGCAGTGAGCGGCGGAGAGGAGGTGGCGATGGCTGATGACGGCGGCACCGCAGTGATGCCGCTCACCAGGGGCCAAACGGAGGCCGGCAGTCCAGGGATAGGCCCCCGGCCGGGCCTCGAAACCTCCCACCACGCGTCGACGCCGCGGCTTGGATGGATCCCGAGCTTTGGCATGCACGAAGCGTCGTCCACAGCCCCCTTCTGCAGAGCACAGACATTCACTCACGGTAAACCGGCTTAGATTTTGTGGATTGAACAGATTTTAATATTTAAGTTTTTATTTCAGCTGTTTTATCATAATATTTTCTACGGAACCAAAAGAACGGTGCTTGAAAACTCAGAAGGGCATCTTTATATGCCCAAGATTTAGTGTGAATAAAAAAATTTTAAAAGAAGGAAACCTAGAGCCAGTTTGGAACTGGATTCTCTGCTGGAAGAGCAGGTGATAGCAACGTCTTCGTCGTGACTGCAGTCGTGTCTTCCCCAATCCCTCATTGTGCACTCTAAGAAACAATCATTTCGGTTCTCTAGAAAGGATATGTTCTAAAAAGCTCGTTTTATGGCATTTACAATGTTTCACTATTTTAGACAGACTCATTTTTGGTTCTACGCAGCTTCCAATGATTGTCGTTTACAAAACTGTTATTATTTTCTTGCAGATTTAACGGTTTTTTCATATTGCCATTAATTCGAAGAGATAAAGGGATACCTTCTATGGTATTTTCATGTCCGAAGCAGAGAAATTCGTCAAACCAAATAGGCCCCTTCCCAGGAGGCAGTGTTCCTCCTGCATTTAACATTTTTTACGCATTTAGGGAAGCAGGAAATTACAAACTTCAAGCTTTACGCATTTTGGGGCAAAATTATGATAATGCAGCTACCCATAGACTCTCTAAGCAAATGGATAACCAGCGTGAAAAACTGCAGCCCCTTGAAAGCCCAGCTGACGACAGATAACTTGAGCATCCTCAATCTGGAAGCCATCGTCGCAAACGCTGCCCCAAACTCCCAGCCACCGCACCTCTACTCGCCCAGAAGCATTCGTGGCACCGCCCACCAGCCTTACTTCTATGCTGCCTTCAACCACCAGCCTCACTTAAATTGACCAAATATGCCTTATTGTTCGATCGCATTGCATATTAGTCGTACTTCTACGGTTCTTTAGGTGAATATGAACTCATGCCCCTGGCATTAGGTGCGGAAAGGGAAGGCAAAGGAGTAACTGTTGCAACTGCTGGCTGCTTCATCAGAGCCGTCGGCACAGTCAGGTCGCCTGTTGCACAGCTGAGTAAGGCTTGTGCACTCTCCACTACCACAACGCCAATCCTTTGAGCTGCACTCTGCAATACCACGTTTTGGAGCCCATTAGAGATTTAGCAACTTAGCATCAAAATTGGGCTGGCGCGAGGGAGCGAAGCGAACTGTCAGCGCCCAGCCCCTCTTTTCGACCCAGGTGTACGTTTTTGGGGTTATTGCTAGATCTTAATTTTGATAAGGCTGCTGCTCATCATAGAAATCTCCAATCGTTCTAATTTTTTTTTCATTGGAAAGAGCAACATCGATTTAACTATAGTTTATCTTTTGACTTTTGAACAAAACTTTTCATTTTGGTATGAAAAATGCAAAAAACTGTTTATCCGAACTCCTTCTTCTCCTTCTCCTTCTCCGCATCTATTCAATGAACGATAGTAGGTATTCATTTCTTCCCCCCGCCCCCGTCCCCAGGTCACTGGGCTTCATAATGTATTTATTTATTGATAAATCTGAAGTTAAGCTAAGGTGACATATGCATCAGTGGTATAGTGGTGTGAGCGATTGGACAGCTGTTTAAACCTGGCAGGTTCGAATACTTCTCAGCCATTCTTTTTTATTTTTGTCTGTTTAAAGTTGAGAAAACAACTGGTACCATCGGAAGGCCTAAGATAAAGCCCCTCCAGTACATTGCCGGACTATTCCTAAAATTTGTCACATTGCCGGACATATGGGTTGCCAACGTGGACTTTGCCGGAGGTAAAGTGTACTGTCCGGCAAAGTCCAGGGTCAATATTGGCTTGCCCACCTTGGACTTTGCCGGACATGGCTCCTAAGCAACTATGGGTGGTACTGCCACAGTATGGACCCTGGCTCCTAAGCAACTATGGGTGGTACTGCCACAGTATGGATCATGGCTCCTAAGCAACTATGGGTGGTACTGCCACAGTATACACACATTTTGACTAAGCCTAAGGGGTTGCCGTAAACAGTATCCTAGTACTACTCCTGGCAGTAGGCAGACTAACTAGTAGCATGACGAACTCGGTATAGACTAACTATACTCCATCATATTTGTACTGATGTATTTAGAAATTTTTAGAATTGAGAATTATGTATTGAGAATTTAGAATTAAATTGAGAATTTTTAGAAATGTCCGGCAAAGTCCAGGGTCATTATTGGGTTACCCACCTTGGACTTTGCCGGAGAAAAAAATCGCACACTCTCCGGCAAAGTCCTGGGGCATTTTCTCCGGCAAAGTCCAAGATTGACAACCAGCCTAACCGGTGACAATAAACTGTCCGGCAAAGTATTGACACCGATAAAGCTCTTTTCTCCCAAAAATCGATTCTCCTGAGTGAAGGATAAGAAAATTTCTCAAAAATTTTTAAGTTTGCAAATAGATTTGCATTGCAATTTCCAATTTCAAAAAATATTTGATATATTATTTAAAAAATTTTTTTGTTTATTATTTATTTATTTATCTAATAAAATCTTAGGTAAAAATATAACCAACATTCGAAAATTTGTATTTATACATTTTATACTATATTAAAAGTGGAAGAAATATCTGGTACCATCGGCAGGCCAAATGTGATTGCTTAACTTTAGAGTCTCAAATTAAGAGCAGTGAATAATTATCGAGCCCGAAAAAAACCAGCTTTCCTCATCAAATATAAAAGACAGGTGGTGTAAACAAACCGCAGTTTTGTTCGTCTGATGCGTCGGGGCAGTCATTTCGTCGATTGCAAAGTTTTGCAGCACTGATGCAGTGTCCATTGTCGCAAGTGAAAAGGTCCGGCCCACAAGAATCCTCTAGAATTGATTTTTTGCTTTGCTTTTGTAAGAGTACTGCTTTCCAACCTTCCCCAGTTTTTCCCGTAACCAGCACGTAGAAGTCTGTTCCCTTTTCGTTTAGCAAGCTGGCACTCTTCAATTTTTCCTGAGAATCGTTATTTAAGTGGAAAATTAAGGAATAATCGAAACCACAAAAAAATTGCTCCTGGAAAAACTAAACCCCCCCAAAAATGTTTCCTAAAGTTCCAGCCCAAACTGATGAAAGCTCCAATTAGTTAATTATCTAACAGCAAAGCTTGTGGTAGGGTTTGCAAAAAATTGGAATATGCACTTAGCGTGATAAAATGATGTGAGGCATACCTCTGTTTTCTTGCCGAGTAGACAAGTTTTGTCACTGTAGTTGTAGCTGAAAGAGTGGCAATCAAAATTGGCCGATTCGCGACATCGCTTTGCGCACTTACAAAAAATCATTTGATAAAACGTTTCAGTTTCAGGAGCAATACTAACTCCCTGCGGATGTGGAATGAAGGTCCAGACTTCTATCACCGAGCTTCCCGTCAGCTTTCGATCAGCGCTCTTTTGAAATCCCTCCAGCCAGTTTCCTCACAAATAGCCGCATGTCCACTCATCGCACGGCAACAAATGTAGTGCATGGGAAAAAGTCAACATCATAAACTTTTTGGGCAATGATTAGCAGATTGTTAGATTTAAGAGCTCTTCAGCTTAGAGCTTTGTGAAGTATTTTGAAGCCTTTTTCTGAATATTGAATCGTCTAACACATTTGAGAACTTCGAAGCAGGTACTTACGGCAACGCTGCTCATCAAAGCCGTTGGGGCAATCCCGGTCGTAGTCACAGACGAAGGCACTGGCGATGCAGATGGCCAAACTTCCACAGCGCACCTCATCTACACGACACACACGCCCCCCACCATCTTCAATCTTGCACTTATCCAAACTCAAGAACCGCTGAGACAAACAGGTAGTCCTGCCACCCAAAAAAGGAAGTTATAATAATTCCTTCCCTTATGCCTAATAAAGTGATTGTGGCGGCACCACTAAAGCAAAATACAAGGGTTTTCCCAAGCGAATGCATCAACTAACGCAGCTGCCACAACCCTCTTAAAGCTCTATTTTGGCGGCGAATCCGGCGTTTTGCTTCAAAAACACTTGAATTGCATCAAAATCCACAACCATACAAAAATTTCTAATGCTCGTGTTTTATATAACTGACAAAAATGCGATCTGGTCACTTTCTGGTCATTCTCATATTGCATGAAAATATCCTGAATCAATTGCCATAGTTTGCTCGATAACATAGGTAAATAGTAAACAATTTGGTGCTACGCTTAACTAAAGCTTAAGGAAGCTAACTAAGCTTAACTAAGCTTAAGTAACAAATTTGGTCTAACTATCCAACTAAACAAACTAACTAGCCACCAACAAACTAACCCATAGGCGATAGAATATTTCGTAAAATGATAAGCCATAAATCATCTGAAGGGAATTGCGGCCAAAATGGATCTTTGGTTGGGAAACCTTGAGGTGCGGCGCAGGTGGGAATGTCGCATAGGTCGAACTCCCGATCGGAGATCATGCACCAAGGCCCGGAGTCCTGGTCCGGATTGCGGCACTCGTTATGAGCCCAGTTTTTCTGATCAGCAATCACCAGGCCTCGGCTGGTGTTTCACGTCCATTACAGCCGCATTTTTCAATTACTTTCGTCAAAGGGTCAAAAATGTTTGCTAATAGATAACTCCAATGTAGGCCGAAACATTGAGCCTGTGTAATGTTCAGCAACTTTCACATGATACAAAAATAAGTCTTTTATGATCTAAGAAAAAGATCGGGCATAAGTTTGTCATGCATACTTTTAGGAAATTTCCACTTTTAACATTCAAAATTCTGAGAATACCTGAGAACATCAGGCCGATTCCAGGCGATGCAAGGAAAGCCGAGTTGTGTAACGTTTGCAGATCCTTTGTAGGCCACTGGAGAGCTCTCATTGTAACAGCCGACCTAAATCATTGTCAAAGCCTCTATTAACAAAAACTTACTCCTTTGTTAAGATTTCAGATTCTATTAAAGGCCAAATGACAAAAATGAAATAAAATTTGTTTTCTAGTTAGGGGACATCAAAGTTCAGTTTTTTTTCAGTTTTTTCTGCTTTTTCAGTTTTTTAGTATTCAGCTATTTTTTCTCTCGTTAGCAAAATTTTTGATCAATTAAGACAGGCTTTTTGAGAGGTGTCAGAATTTTTGGGGGCTTTGGACAAATTTTTTGACCCCCCATTTTTATGTTTGGATCTGAAAAAAGGATCAATTTTGTACTATGTCCTAAAGCAAGAGCTTTTAAAAACCTCCCGTTGGCTCACAAATGAGATTTCTTTGAAGGGAGGTCAGGCAAATCGGGCAAAATCCAGAATTTTTTACTTTGATCACTTAAATCGCTGTAACTAGCTCAGTACTCTATGAATTTCAAAAATTACACCTGTGCTGAACCCATTAGAGTCTAAGTCGAATTTCTCTGCCGTTGGATTGCAGAAAAATGAGTATTTTTGCACTGCTTGTTCGGTTCAGACTGGAAATCACGAAATACAAAATTTAGATTTTTCCTAAAACTCTAATTTTTGATGTTCCAATGAAATTGAACAAACTTTTAACATGCATTTTTGAATTTCTCGTGAAATATTGACCCTAGAAATGTCTTTCAGCCGCTTCTAAACTGCTGCTCATATTGGGCTTTGGTCTCATTTCTGTGAGAAGGTCTAACCAAGCCCTATGTTATAACATAGGAGGTTTCAGCTTTGATAAAATGTTTGCACTTAAAAACTTCCTGTACTTCAGGATAACGACATTGATCGTTTTCCTTTTATTGTCTACTTACCATAGGCCTAAGGCAAGTATCTACCTAAAAAAATTACTGGGTCACTGTTTACATTTATTAAAATGGGTCCAAAGTTTGCATGCAGGTCAAGAATGTGCCCTATGCTTCAACATAGGCCAAAAGTGACCAAAAAATGTTGGTCTTGAAATTTGATTTCAATGCCCTAAATCGATGCTCCTACCTCAAATACACCAGAATATATCATTTTTATGTCCAATTTTGACATATTTTCAGATTTCACATTTTCATGATTTTGTACCATTTGAGCAAAATTAATCAAAAATCTAAAATTTCTGATTTCGTGATTTCCAGTTTTAACCCAAAAAGCAGTGCAAAATAACTCAATTTTCTGCAATCCAACGGCATAGAAATTCGACTTAGACTCATATGGGTTCAGCATAGGTGTTATTTTTGAAATTCATAGAGTACTGATCTAGTTACAGCGATTTTAGTGATCAAAGTAAGAAATTCTGGATTTTGCCCGATTTGCCTGACCTCCCTTCAAAGAAATCTCAGTTGTGAGCCAACGGGAGGTTTTTAAAAGCTCTCGCTTTAGGACATAATATAAAATTGATCCCTTTTTCAGATCCAATCATAAAAATGGGGGGTCAAATAATTTGTCCAAAAATTCTCACATCTCTCAAAAAGGTTGTCTTAATTCCAAAATTTTCTATGTTTTAGTATAAGAAAAGATTGATTTTGAAACCTCAAAATACTAAAATCAAAAAATTTGATTCCAAAAATTGGAAAAAATATAATAAGACAAAAAATTTGTCCAATTTGGCAAAAAATTTCATGGTCTTATTTTTACCTCATTAAAAATCCTTAAAACTTTTTCTTATTATTTTGGACTAATTTTTATGACTATGGGTCAGTTTCGGGTACATTCCAAAAATCAAGGTCTCAATTACGTCAAAATTTTTTTAAAAATGTGGGAAAAAACCTTTTAAAATCTTCCAAAATCGCTAATTTCGCCAGTTTTTGGGCTCCGCGCATTAGTTCAAAAGTGAAAAATCCAAATATGCTTGCAACCTTATAAAGATGTCCCCTAACTAAGAAAAAATTTGCATTAAATCGGAGTGGTGTCATATTTGACATTTGGCCTTTGAGGCAGCAAAGATAGAAAGAAATAGGGAGACGACCAACATCCACTGGCGGGGCCTGGCATCCGAATGGGCGGCTCTGAGTGCAGTTTCCGGGCCGCCAGAAGTAGTAGTCCGCTTCTTCCGCTTCGCCCTCTGGCGACAGCAGCAAACACTCGCCCTCTGTTCAATTTTCATCCCTACTCTGCTCTACCAGAAGTGCTCGAGACTCTTGGTATATGCCACTCTCGAAGTTGAAGAGTGGCAAAGACTCTGTTTTAAAACATTCAAGAGCATGAACAATTTAGAAATCCTAAAATGTGCAACTTACCATCAGCTGCGATCCATTTAGCGTAGCCAGAAGGCGGTGCACCCTCAGGCACCTGTGTCAGGCCGGGCCAGAGTTTTTCAATTCGAAAGGATTTGGAGAAAAAACCTGCCAACGCCAAGCTCCATCGGAGTCCTTGCGTCCAGCGGTGTACCAGCTCTCCCGGCTTCCTCAATTTCAACGCCTTTCTACTAGACCTTAATAAAAATTTCGAGTTTGAAAAACCAATTTAATTGTAAAATTTCAATGGTACTGGCAATATTGATGTCACTGAGGTTTCCTTTGACAAAAGGGGTACGAGTTTTGGTGACGAGGACTTCGGAGATAAAGTCGTTTTCTGTTTGCGAAGATATTACCAACAAAGATCCACCTTTGCTCTCACACTTTGTTTCTGCACCTGGAATTAAGTCAGTTCTGCTCAATACAAATAAAAAATAGCTCCTGACAAAAATTCAAAAAAAATCAAAAAATCAAACCCATAAAGTCCATCGGTCGATCGTCATAGAAGTAGTAACACTTTTCACCCAGCAGAACCCCTCCAGATTGACACCGGGAGGCTGAAATATGTTAGACCTTGACGCCTTTTCACTGACGGTAAACTTCCGCTATATAGATGCACCCTGGCTGGGTTCTCCGTTCATTAGGAGGTGCACAGTTAGTTAGTTTAATGGGAGCAAGTGTGATAAAATATGACTTCAAACAGGTAAATAAGCAAACAATCTGTGAGTGAGTGAAACAATCTGTAACTCCGAGTTAGTGAAAACTAAAAAAAAATTAAAAACCAGAAAAAGAGAAAAAGAGGAGAGTGCAACCGAAATTGGGCCGACAAAGGATGGCAGCGGATTCGGTGGCCGTGGAGCAATCAGGCTCAACTGCAGATGCGCAATCCGCCAAGCTCATCTCCGACCCTTGGCAGGCCAGATCGTCCAGCGCCACTCTAGTCAACAGCGGCAGCCCATACTTACTCCCCGCTTCCACCGATTCTGCGCCCCTCCAACTTCTTCCACTCCTCTTCCATCTGGGGCATTCAATGTCAACCAAGCTGAACGTCAACCCTTTTTTCAACCCAAACGAATACGCAAAGGCAATTGCAGATCTTTGCGAAAGCTAGGCTCTGTTCGAACATTGGTACGGGGCAGTCGAAATGGGAGGCACCGAGCAAAGCCAAGCTGGCGACAGGCCACGTGTGCGTCCGCAATGCCAAAGAAATCGTCGCACACCAGGCCCCAGGCACCGTCGCCTCCTCGCGCCTCCAATCGCCCTTCGCCCAGCCCCCTCTTTTCCCCGCGTAATCTTCAGTAATCTTTCTAGCCTGCGTAATTGCGTAAAATGACAAAAACAGGCACCGTATCTGCTGTCCACTGTCCAGACGAGGCATTTCCTTGCCGGCCAGTGCCTTGGGGCGCCCGATCATGGCCTGGACCCATGGCGCGGCCGCCTGAGAAGAGGTTTTGCTAGGAGCCAGCTCTGTCTAGGAAGTGCAAGATGGAACCAGAAGCAGGAGAGGGGCGACGGAAGGCAGAGGCCAGCTCATCCTGGCATGTGAGCAGACTGGGCGGCGGCGCAGAGAGGACGCAGGAGGAATGGAGGCCAAGAGCCTGCTTCACCTTCCACCCTCCATACTCCCTACACACCCAACACACCTCACGCCTCTCACTCCACCTGCAAGCCAACATAGGAAAGAGCAAAGCTTACTGTCGCAAGATTATTTTAAGAATTGATAAAAATTCGGCAAATGTTGCAAAAAGCAAAAATTCATTGACCAAATGCTAAAAACAGTTTAGAAATTTTTAGGCATAATAGGCCACTATAAAAGGCATAAAAATGAAGCTAGACAGGGAGCTGAGGGTGCAGCAGAAGTGAGAGGGCCAGGGCCATAATGTAAGAAAGGCGGCTGTGGCTGTAAGAGGGAGAGGCAAAAAAGTACAGTGCTTCCTGAGGTCAAAGCAAACATTGTGGACGCCCCTCTTCTCCGCACCTTCTCCGATGCCCTCTTGGAGGCAAAAAACTCACATATGGTTACTTTTTCTTTCAGTGTACAAAGCTGTGATCTGGACAGCTGCAAATCTAATAACAGAACTCGCTCTCACAAAATTAGCAAAGCAAAGCAAATCAGCAAAATTTACAATTTATTTTAACTGGTGTAAATCGCACAGGTTTTCGCTAGAGGCACAATTTTTAGCAATCGCTAAAGGCACAGTTTTTAGCTTTCCTAAAGCAATCCTTGTCGAAAATCGTCATAAAAACCATTTTAGCCAGCGAAATAGGCGGCTGGTGTCAACTTGAGTGTATGGGGGAAGGTCGGGAATCTTGGATGGCCTTTCGGCGTGCTCTTTGAAGAGCGCCGGATTGACAGAGGCGGCCTAGTACTATGGCGTTTGCAGGGTGGATAAAAAGGGTGAGTGTGGTGAATTGAATGCCCCAGATGGAAGAGGAGTGGAAGAAGTGGAGGGGCGCGAATCGGTGGAAGCGGGGAGTAAGTATGGGCTGCCGCTGTTGACTAGAGTGGCGCTGGACGATCTGGCCTGCCAAGGGTCGGAGATGAGCTTGGCGGATGCGCATCTGCAGTTGAGCCTGATGCTCCACGGCCACCGAATCCGCTGCCATCCTTTGTCGGCCCAATTTCGGTTGACTTCTCCTCTTTTTCTCTTTTTCTGGTTTTTAATTTTTTTTTTAGTTTTCACTAACTCGGAGTTACAGATTGTTTCACTCACTCACAGATTGCTTTTATTACCTGTTTGAAAGTCATATTTTTATCACACTTTGCTCATTAAACTAACTAACTGTGCACCTATGAACGGGAGAACCCAGCCAGGGTGCATCTATATAGCGGAACTTACCGTCAGTGAAAAGGCGTCAAGGTCTAACATATTTCAGCCTCCCGGTGTCAAGTCTGGAGGTGTGGTGAAAATGTTCTTTCTCCAGACGATCAACCGAATTTATGGTAATTTTTGATTTTTTTTTGAATTTTTGTCAGAGCTATTTTTATTTTGTATTGAGCAGAACTGACTTAATTCCAGGTGCAGACAAAGTGTGAGGCAAAGGTGGATCTTTGTCGTAACTATCTTCGCAAACAGAGACGACTTTATATTCAAAGTCTCGTCCCGCCCAAAACCCGTACCCCCTTTTGTAGAAGGTGGACCTCGCTGACATCAATATTGCCAGTACCATTGAAATTTTACAATTAAATTGGTTTTTCAAACTCGAAATTTTATTAAGGTCTAGTAAAAAAGCGTTGAAATTGGGGAAGCCGGAAAAGCTGGTACACCGCTGGACGCGGGCTCCCGATGGAGCCTGGCGTTGGCAGGTTTTTTCTCCAAATCCCCTTTTCGAATTGAAAAACTCTGGCCCGGCCTGGCGCGGTGTGGCTGCACCGCCTTCTGGCTACGCTAAATGGATCGCAGCTGATGGTAAGTTGCACATTTTAGGATTTCTAAATTGTTCATGCTCTTAAATGTTTTAAAACAGAGTCTTTGCCACTCTTCAACTTCGAGAGTGGCATATACCAAGAGTCTCAAGCTTGTAGTAGGAGTAGGATAAAAATTGAACAGAGGGGAGTGTTTGCTGCTCTCGCCAGAGGGCGAAAGCGGAAGAAGCGGACTCCTCCTCTTCTCGGCGCCGGAAACTTGCAGCTCAGAGCCGCCCGTTGAATCCGGCCCCGCCGGTGAATGTTGGTCGTCTCCCTATTCTTTCTCTGTTTGCTGCCTCAAAGGCCGAATGTCAAATATGACACCACTCAAATCCAAATTTTTTTTCTTAGTTAGGGACATCTTTATAAGGTTGCAAGATATTTGGATTTTTCACTTTTGAACTAATGCGCGAGACTGGCGGAATTAGGATTTTGGAAGATTTTAAAAGGTTTTTTCCCACATTTTAAAAAAATTTTGACGTAAGAGACCTTGATTTTTGGAATGTACCCGAAACTGACCCATAGTCATAAAAATTAGTCCGAAATAATAAGAAAAAGTTTTAAGGATTTTTAATGAGGTAAAAAGTAAAGACCATAAAATTTTTTGCCAAATTGGACAAATTTTTTTTGTCTTATATATTTTTTCCAATTTTTGGAATCAAATTTTTTGATTTTAGTATTTTGAGGTTTCAAAATCAATCTTTTCTTATACTAAAACATAGAAAATTTTGGAATTAAGACAACCTTTTTGAGAGATGTGAGAATTTTTGGACAAATTATTTGACCCCCCATTTTTATGATTGGATCTGAAAAAGGGATCAATTTTATATTATGTCCTAAAGCGAGAGCTTTTAAAAACCTCCCGTTGGCTCACAACTGAGATTTCTTTGAAGGGAGGTCAGGCAAATCGGGCAAAATCCAGAATTTCTTACTTTGATCACTAAAATCGCTGTAACTAGATCAGTACTCTATGAATTTCAAAAATAACACCTATGCTGAACCCATATGAGTCTAAGTCGAATTTCTATGCCGTTGGATTGCAGAAAATTGAGTTATTTTGCACTGCTTTTTCGGTTAAAACTTGGAAATCACGAAATCAGAAATTTTAGATTTTTGATTAATTTTGTCTCAAATGGTACAAAATCATGAAAATGTGAAATCTGAAAATATGTCAAAATTGGACATAAAAATGATATATTCTGGTGTATTTGAGGTAGGAGCATCGATTTAGGGCATTGAAATCAAATTTCAAGACCAACATTTTTTGGTCACTTTTGGCCTATGTTGAAGCATAGGGCACATTCTTGACCTGCATGCAAACTTTGGACCCATTTTAATAAATGTAAACAGTGACCCAGTAATTTTTTTAGGTAGATACTTGCCTTAGGCCTATGGTAAGTAGACAATAAAAGGAAAACGATCAATGTCGTTATCCTGAAGTACAGGAAGTTTTTAAGTGCAAACATTTTATCAAAGCTGAAACCTCCTATGTTATAACATAGGGCTTGGTTAGACCTTCTCACAGAAATGAGACCAAAGCCCAATATGAGCAGCAGTTTAGAAGCGGCTGAAAGACATTTCTAGGGTCAATATTTCACGAGAAATTCAAAAATGCATGTTAAAAGTTTGTTCAATTTCATTGGAACATCAAAAATTAGAGTTTTAGGAAAAATCTAAAATTTCTGATTTCGTGATTTCCAAGTCTGAACCGAACAAGCAGTGCAAAATAACTCATTTTTCTGCAATCCAACGGCAGAGAAATTCGACTTAGACTCTAATGGGTTCAGCACAGGTGGAATTTTTGAAATTCATAGAGTACTGATCTAGTTTCAGCGATTTTAGTGATCAAAGTAAGAAATTCTGGATTTTGCCCGATTTGCCTGACCTCCCTTCAAAGAAATCTCATTTGTGAGCCAACGGGAGGTTTTTAAAAGCTCTTGCTTTAGGACATAGTACAAAATTGATCCTTTTTTCAGATCCAAACATAAAAATGGGGGGTCAAAAAATTTGTCCAAAGCCCCCAAAAATTCTGACACCTCTCAAAAAGCCTGTCTTAATTGATCAAAAATTTTGCTAACGAGAGAAAAAATAGCTGAATACTAAAAAACTGAAAAAGCAGAAAAAACTGAAAAAAAACTGAACTTTGATGTCCCCTAACTAGAAAACAAATTTTATTTCATTTTTGTCATTTGGCCTTTAATAGAATCTGAAATCTTAACAAAGGAGTAAGTTTTTGTTAATTGAGGCTATTGACAATGATTTAGGTCGGCTGTTACAATGAGAGCTCTCCAGTGGCCTACAAAGGATCTGCAAACGTTACACAACTCGGCTTTCCTTGCATCGCCTGGAATCGGCCTGATGTTCTCAGGTATTCTCAGAATTTTGAATGTTAAAAGTGGAAATTTCCTAAAAGTATGCATGACAAACTTATGCCCGATCTTTTTCTTAGATCATAAAAGACTTAGTTTTGTATCATGTGAAAGTTGCTGAACATTACACAGGCTCAATGTTTCGGCCTACATTGGAGTTATCTATTAGCAAACATTTTTGACCCTTTGACGAAAGTAATTGAAAAATGCGGCTGTAATGGACGTGAAACACCAGCCGAGGCCTGGTGATTGCTGATCAGAAAAACTGGGCTCATAACGAGTGCCGCAATCCGGACCAGGACTCCGGGCCTTGGTGCATGATCTCCGATCGGGAGTTCGACCTATGCGACATTCCCACCTGCGCCGCACCTCAAGGTTTCCCAACCAAAGATCCATTTTGGCCGCAATTCCCTTCAGATGATTTATGGCTTATCATTTTACGAAATATTCTATCGCCTATGGGTTAGTTGGTTGGTGGCTAGTTAGTTGGTTTAGTTGGATAGTTAGACCAAAGTTGTTACTTAAGCTTAGTTAAGCTTAGTTAGCTTCCTTAAGCTTTAGTTAAGCGTAGCACCAAATTGTTTACTATTTACCTATGTTATCGAGCAAACTATGGCAATTGATTCAGGATATTTTCATGCAATATGAGAATGACCAGAAAGTGACCAGATCGCATTTTTGTCAGTTATATAAAACACGAGCATTAGAAATTTTTGTATGGTTGTGGATTTTGATGCAATTCAAGTGTTTTTGAAGCAAAACGCCGGATTCGCCGCCAAAATAGAGCTTTAAGAGGGTTGTGGCAGCTGCGTTAGTTGATGCATTCGCTTGGGAAAACCCTTGTATTTTGCTTTAGTGGTGCCGCCACAATCACTTTATTAGGCATAAGGGAAGGAATTATTATAACTTCCTTTTTTGGGTGGCAGGACTACCTGTTTGTCTCAGCGGTTCTTGAGTTTGGATAAGTGCAAGATTGAAGATGGTGGGGGGCGTGTGTGTCGTGTAGATGAGGTGCGCTGTGGAAGTTTGGCCATCTGCATCGCCAGTGCCTTCGTCTGTGACTACGACCGGGATTGCCCCAACGGCTTTGATGAGCAGCGTTGCCGTAAGTACCTGCTTCGAAGTTCTCAAATGTGTTAGACGATTCAATATTCAGAAAAAGGCTTCAAAATACTTCACAAAGCTCTAAGCTGAAGAGCTCTTAAATCTAACAATCTGCTAATCATTGCCCAAAAAGTTTATGATGTTGACTTTTCCCCATGCACTACATTTGTTGCCGTGCGATGAGTGGACATGCGGCTATTTGTGAGGAAACTGGCTAAAAGGATTTCAAAAGAGCGCTGATCGAAAGCTGACGGGAAGCTCGGTGATAGAAGTCTGGACCTTCATTCCACATCCGCAGGGAGTTAGTATTGCTCCTGAAACTGAAACGTTTTATCAAATGATTTTTTGTAAGTGCGCAAAGCGATGTCGCGAATCGGCCAATTTTGATTGCCACTCTTTCAGCTACAACTACAGTGACAAAACTTGTCTACTCGGCAAGAAAACAGAGGTATGCCTCACATCATTTTATCACGCTAAGTGCATATTCCAATTTTTTGCAAACCCTACCACAAGCTTTGCTGTTAGATAATTAACTAATTGGAGCTTTCATCAGTTTGGGCTGGAACTTTAGGAAACATTTTTGGGGGGGTTTAGTTTTTCCAGGAGCAATTTTTTTGTGGTTTCGATTATTCCTTAATTTTCCACTTAAATAACGATTCTCAGGAAAAATTGAAGAGTGCCAGCTTGCTAAACGAAAAGGGAACCGACTTATTACGTGCTCGTTACGGGAAAAACTGGGGAAGGTTGGAAAGCAGTACTCTTACAAAAGCAAAGCAAAAAATCAATTCTCAGAGGATTCTTGTGGGCCGGACCTTTTCACTTTGCGACAATGGACACTGCATCAGTGCTGCAAAATTTTGCAATAGACGAAATGACTGCCCCGACGCATCAAGGGAACAAAACTGCGGTTTGTTTACACCACCTGTCTTTTATATTTGATGAGGAAAGCTGGTTTTTTTCGGGCTCGATAATTATTCACTGCTCTTAATTTGAGACTCTAAAGTTAAGCAATCACATTTGGCCTGCCGATGGTACCAGATATTTCTTCCACTTTTAATATAGTATAAAATGTATAAATACAAATTTTTCGAATGTTGGTTATATTTTTGCGTAGAGATTTTTTTGGAATAATAAATAAATAATAAACAAAAAAATTTTTTAAATAATATATCAAATATTTTTTGAAATTGGAAATTGCAATGCAAATCTATTTGCAAACTTGAACTTTTTTGAGAAATTTTCTTATCCTTCACTCAGGAGAATCGATTTTTGGGAGAAAAGAGCTTTATCGGTGTGGATACTTAAACGGAACAGTTATTTGTCACCGGTTAGGCTGGTTGTCAATCTTGGACTTTGAAGGAGGAGATGCCCGAGGACTTTGCCGGAGAGTGTGCGATTTTTCCCCGCAAAAGTCCAAGGTGGGTAACCCAATAATGACCCTGGACTTTGCCGGACATTTCTAAAAATTCTCAATTTAATTCTAAATTCTCAATACATAATTCTCAATTCTAAAAATTTCTAAATACATCAGTACAAATATGATGGAGTATAGTTAGTCTATACCGAGTTCGTCATGCTGCTCATTTTAGTCTGCCTACTGCCAGGAGTAGTACTAGGATACTGTTTACGGCAACCCCTTAGGCTTAGTCAAAATGTGTGTATACTGTGGCAGTACCACCCATAGTTGCTTAGGAGCCATGATCCATACTGTGGCAGTACCACCCATAGTTGCTTAGGAGCCAGGGTCCATACTGTGGCAGTACCACCCATAGTTGCTTAGGAGCCATGTCCGGCAAAGTCCAAGGTGGGCAAGCCAATATTGACCCTGGACTTTGCCCGGACAGTACACTTTACCTCCGGCAAAGTCCACATTGGCAACCCATATGTCCGGCAATGTGACAAATTTTAGGAATAGTCCGGCAATGAACTGGAGGGGCTTTATCTTAGGCCTTCCGATGGTACCAGTTGTT
Organism: Ptycholaimellus sp. GST1_10; assembly: GCA_030248095.1. Classification (NCBI taxonomy): domain Eukaryota; kingdom Metazoa; phylum Nematoda; class Chromadorea; order Chromadorida; family Chromadoridae; genus Ptycholaimellus; species Ptycholaimellus sp. GST1_10. The sequence goes on along the minus strand of JASANA010003470.1, from coordinate 2,530 downwards.
TTCTCAACTTTAAACAGACAAAAATAAAAAAGAATGGCTGAGAAGTATTCGAACCTGCCAGGTTTAAACAGCTGTCCAATCGCTCACACCACTATACCACTGATGCATATGTCACCTTAGCTTAACTTCAGATTTATCAATAAATAAATACATTATGAAGCCCAGTGACCTGGGGACGGGGGCGGGGGGAAGAAATGAATACCTACTATCGTTCATTGAATAGATGCGGAGAAGGAGAAGGAGAAGAAGGAGTTCGGATAAACAGTTTTTTGCATTTTTCATACCAAAATGAAAAGTTTTGTTCAAAAGTCAAAAGATAAACTATAGTTAAATCGATGTTGCTCTTTCCAATGAAAAAAAAAATTAGAACGATTGGAGATTTCTATGATGAGCAGCAGCCTTATCAAAATTAAGATCTAGCAATAACCCCAAAAACGTACACCTGGGTCAAAAAGGGGGGCTGGGCGCTGACAGTTCGCTTCGCTCCCTCGCGCCAGCCCAATTTTGATGCTAAGTTGCTAAATCTCTAATGGGCTCCAAAACGTGGTATTGCAGAGTGCAGCTCAAAGGATTGGCGTTGTGGTGGTGGAGAGTGCAGCAAGGCCTTACTCAGCTGTGCAACAGGCGACCTGACTGTGCCGACGGCTCTGATGAAGCAGCCAGCAGTTGCAACAGTTACTCCTTTGCCTTCCCTTTCCGCACCTAATGCCAGGGGCATGAGTTCATATTCACCTAAAGAACCGTAGAAGTACGACTGATATGCAATGCGATCAAACAATAAGGCATATTTGGTCAATTTAAGCGAGGCTGGTGGTTGAAGGCAGCATAGAAGTAAGGCTGGTGGGCGGTGCCACGAATGCTTCTGGGCGAGTAGAGGTGCGGTGGCTGGGAGTTTGGGGCAGCGTTTGCGACGATGGCTTCCAGATTGAGGATGCTCAAGTTATCTGTCGTCAGCTGGGCTTTCAAGGGGCTGCAGTTTTTCACGCTGGTTATCCATTTGCTTAGAGAGTCTATGGGTAGCTGCATTATCATAATTTTGCCCCCAAAATGCGTAAAGCTTGAAGTTTGTAATTTCCTGCTTCCCTAAATGCGTAAAAAATGTTAAATGCAGGAGGAACACTGCCTCCTGGGAAGGGGCCTATTTGGTTTGACGAATTTCTCTGCTTCGGACATAAAAAAATCATCGAAGGTATCCCTTTATCTCTTCGAATTAATGGCAATATGAAAAGGCGTTAAATCTGCAAGAAAATAATAACAGTTTTGTAAACGACAATCATTGGAAGCTGCGTAGAACCAAAAAATGAGTCTGTCTAAAATAGTGAAACATTGTAAATGCCATAAAACAAACTTTTTAGAACATATCCTTTCTAGAGAAACCGAAATGATTGTTTCTTAGAGTGCACAATGAGGGATTGGGGAAGACACGACTGCAGTCACGACGAAGACGTTGCTATCACCTGCTCTTCCAGCAGAGAATCCAGTTCCAAACTGGCTCTCAGTTTACTCTTTTTTTAAAATTTTTTTATTCACACTAAATCTTGGGTATATAAAATTACCCTTCTCAGTTTTTCAAGCACCGTTCTTTCGGTTCCGTCGAAAATATTATGATAAAACAGCTGAAATAAAAGTTTAAATATTAAAATCTGTTCAATCCACAAAATCTAAGCCGGTTTACCGTGAGTGAATGTCTGTGCTCTGCAGAAGGGGGCTGTGGACGACGCTTCGTGCATGCCAAAGCTCGGGATCCATCCAAGCCGCGGCGTCGACGCGTGGTGGGAGGTTTCGAGGCCCGGCCGGGGGCCTATCCCTGGACTGCCGGCCTCCGTTTGGCCCCTGGTGAGCCGGCATCACTGCGGTGCCGCCGTCATGTGCCATCGCCACCTCCTCTCCGCCGCTCACTGCTTCGAGTTTTTAGTTCAACTGCTCGAGATTTGCGAATTTAGATGAGAAGTATGAGATTTCCTAAAATCGGAAGGCCTTTTAGCGTCAGGATAGATATTGTGCAACTTAAAGAAACCCATTGAAAGGGATGAGCCGAACTTGGGGGAGTATGAAGTGATCGTGGGCGACTGGGACAATAAGGAGGAGGAGGGGGGCGAACAGCGCTTTGCCATCCACAAAGTCATACCTTACCCAGCCTACCGGAGTTCCTTTTCTTACAAACTTGAACAATCGTTCCTGTCATTGCTGTAACTATTATTCTTGCCTTCAAGGGTCAAAATTTTGTGATTGAAATGAGGTAAATTGCAATTTTTTTTGGAAAATGAGCTTTCAGATGTTCTGGAGCATGATCTGGCGATCATCGAAATAGAGAGCGGAAAGAATGGGGACGGAATTCGCTTCACGGAAGCAGTGCAGCCAATCTGTCTGCCCACACCAGGCATACCCTACGCCGAAGGACTCAAAGGCACCGTCTCCGGCTGGGGCTCTCTCGGATTACGTTCGCTTTTTTTTATTCCTGTAACACAAAGACGATTTATTAGCAATGTGCGAAAACTCTTAGACCAATTTCTCTGCGTCTATATTTGGG
>JASANA010003469.1:0-28080 GCA_030248095.1 Ptycholaimellus sp. GST1_10 | reverse complement strand
CTTTGTTTTGAAGAATTTTTGGGAGTCGATGGACCGTACAAGAGAATTTGAAAGGCTAATATAAATGGTACCATCGGCAAGCCGAAAGTAAGCTCTTTTCTCCCAAAAAAAACAATTGCCCCGAGTGTAAAGTCAAGGAAATTTTCCTACTACGAGTGGAATCTGCTTGTGGGGCATCTGCATTTTGTTTTCGCGCGCAGTTCAAGAACTCTTTTCATGCGCGCTCAAACAAAATACAGGTGACACAGCAGAATCCACTCGTAGTAGGGAAATTTCCTTGACTTTACACTCGGGGCAATTGTTTTTTTGGGAGAAAAGAGCTTACTTTCGGCTTACATTTATTTCCTCAACTTTTAAGATACAAAAATAAAACTCATTTTTTGTTATTCATTAAAATCATTTTTATGGTAATTTATGTTCATTGTTTTTATTATTGCTTTTTATTTTTTCCAATTTAAATTTCCTTGGCCTTACACTGGGAAAATGTGATTTTTGGGAGAAAAATTTCCTTGGCCTTACACTGGGAAAATGTGATTTTTGGGAGAAAAATTTCCTTGGCCTTACACTCGGAAAATTCGATTTTTGGGAGAAAAATTTCCTTGGTCTTACACTCTGAAAATTCGATTTTTGGGAGAATAGAGCTTTACTTTCAGCTTGCCGATGGTACCAGATATTTCTTCTACATTAAAAGTCATGCAAAATAAAAATTTAACTAGCTTAATCAGATTAATTTTGCCAGCTTTGAACCCAATAGGCTCAGCCATAAGTCAGTCGTTTAACCATTACACCACAGGGGCGCATGGATTTTTTAAGGGAGTAGTTTATTAGTTTCATGCAAATATGCGCAGTTAAGCACTGAGTTCAAGTAAAGGGGGGAGATCGAATGAATACCTACTCTCGTTCATTAGCAGATGCGAAGCAGCAGCAGCAGGGCAGCAGGGCAGCAGGGCAGCAGGAGTTCGGACGGCAACTTGTTCTTTGATTTTCTCCACAAAATACTTAGAATTTGAGGCTTTTCTCGCGAGTTTCGACTAATTCGTGCATGCTCTTTCCAATGCAACAAGAATTAGAAGGATTGGTTGCTCACAGCGGCAGCTGGAACCTTATCAAATTTAAGATCTAGCATTGACCCTCAATTATGACATCTGGGTCGAAAAGAGGGCCTGGGCGCTGACGGTCGCTGCGCTCCCTCGCGCCAGGCCAATTCTATCGTTTAAAAAGTAGCGCAGCATATGACAATTTTACAAAATTTTATAAACAGGGTACAACCCTATGTTGAGTCCATTATCAATCTTTGTAAAGCCAAATTTATTCCCTAAATTAGCTAAAAAAAATCGCAAATCAAATTCTTCTAGGTCGATAGGGCATTAAGAGGCGTTTTGTGAGAAAAGCACGAATGGCCCAAGGGCCGAGACCCATGGTTTTTTTGACCCCCCTTTTTCATGGTGGGAATCAAAACTACACTATGTGGGAAGTAAAATTCATAAAAACACTTGGGGTCGAAACTCAATATCCAGGTCAGGACAGCTCTACCAAGTTAGAGGTGTCAAAATTTGATATTTTCGTGATTTTTTTCATTAAACTCAAATTTCAGACCCATTTTTATGCTAAAAGTACCCATGTTGGGTGTCAATCGTTTCGTTTACATTAGCTGCACATAGCTATGACAACAGTTTTTAAAGTTTTTACCGAAAAATTTCGTTTTTCATCGAAAAATCAAATAAATGGCATAAAATGAAATTTTGAAGATTCATGAAAACTTGATTTTTTCTCAAAATTTTTGGTTCAAAATCTGATTTTTGACTTCGCCATCGTTTTTTTCGCGAAATTTTGGTCCAGAAAATGTGTTCAAACATGCCAATAAGGGGTGAGCCAACAGAGATATAGACCTAAACATGACGAGAACCAGAAAAATGCCCTATGTTATAGCATAGGGCATTTTTGCTGATGTAAAAATTTGATGCTAAAAAACCTCCCGCTCTTCAGGAACACAGTACTGCTCAATTTCCTTTTGTGAGCTCATCAACGGAAGCCTTAGGCAGGTACTTGGCAAAAAAAATGCTGGGTTTTAGTTTATATACATGACAAGGTATTCTCGGCTGTCGCCAAGATGCGCGGCCTCTATTCCAAGCAATATTGTGAAGCTACATGAGCATATTTTAGCCAATTGGGTTGATTAACCAAGGATTAATGAATTTTTCAATTTTGAAACATCAAAATTTTATGTTTTAGGGAAAACCCCATATATTTCTCAAAGCCCAAATAATGGTCCAAAGCCTCCAGCCAGCCTTCATGCAAAATTGCAGCCAATTTTGTTTAAAAACAAGGGAGTTATGAGTTCTTCAGTTTTGAAGCATCAAAATATTAAGTTTTTTAGAAAAAATCTAAAATTTTGCAAAACCCCAATAAAGGTCCTAAACCACCACTTAGACAGACTTTCATGCAAAATTTCAGCCAATATCATTGAAAAACCAGCGATTTATGAATTTTGATACTTTGAAACATCAAAATTTTAGGTTTTGGGAAAAAAACGCAAAATTACGCCAAGCACCGAAAATGACCTGGAGATATTACCAGGCGGACCTTCATGCAAAATTTCAGCCAATTTCATTGAAAAACCAGCGATTTATGAATTTTGGTACTTTGAAACATCAAAATTTTAGGTTTTGGGAAAAAACGCAAAATTACGCCAAGCACCAAAAATGACCTGGAGATATTACCCAGGCGGACCTTCATGCAAAATTTCAGCCAATTTCATTGAAAAACCAGCTATTTATGAATTTTGGTACTTTGAAACATCAAAAAATTGAGTTTTGGGCGAAAATCGAAAAATTACGCCCATCCCAAAAAATGGCCTGGAGATACCACCCAGAAGGACCTTCATGCAAAAAATTAGCCAATTTCGTTGAAAAACCGCGGAGGCCCGGCCCCGGAACCACACATATATATATCTTATATAATACGGGTGATGATATTTTCAGGATGGCCTTGGCGCCATATGGATTCTAAACCAATCCTGGCACATGATAGCTTTTTGGATAGATCTCAGTGAGTTACACAAAATATGTAGGGATGTCCTCGCCATTTTTTCATTGAAATAATTTATGATTGAAAACGTTCTCAATTTTGGTCATTTTTCATTTTGAAACCTGCTTGCTCATTCAATTTTTGACTTTTCTTCTCGGACTTTTTTTTTCAATTCAAGGCAAAACAATTCTTTTCAAGATGCCAAACTTACTTTTTTAATTTTTTGACATTATTTTATTAAAAAATTGCATTGAGTGAAGTCAATTTTCGCGATTTGGGCTCTACTCAGGGTGCTGATGTTTCAAGGCATTTATTAGTAAGGATGGCTGCAGTAGTTAGAGTAAAGCAGCACTGATTGCTTTGAAAGCGTTTGTATGCATTGCTGAGCAGCAGCATACACATAAGCTTATTGATTATTGATGTGTACTCTGCTGAACTAAAGTTAAATACTTGATAGTTTTGAACAATATTTTTAAGTAATCTTTGTTATGTGTAGCAATAATGTATAGCAATAAAAATAAATAAATGATAAGGGTGGAAAGAATAGGAAAAATTAAAGAAATGAGAAGGGTGGCCGCGCGAAGCGCGGCCACTGACCCATATTACTAGTATATATATATATGCGGACAGACGGACGCAAAAATGGGGTAACTGCTTAAGCTGGCCTTGGCCGCCCGCCGCTTCGGGCAGGGCGCCAGAGCTCCGCCGGCCGCCGGGCACGGGCGCCACGGCCCCTACGCTTCGCCTAGCATGCTTCGCATGCTAGGCTACGCTCCGGGGCCTCCGCACCCATGCCCTCCGGCCTCCGGAGCTCTGGCTGCCCTGCCCTCCGCGGCAGGCGGCCGTCGGCCGCGCAAAAAATCATCCAAAGTGTATGGAGAGGTCAAGAATTTTCCCTATGCTATAACATGGGGCAAAGTTGACCAAAAAATTTTGGTCTTGAATTTTGATTCCAATGGCCTAAATCGATGGTCTGGTCTCAGATACACCTAAAAATATCACTTTTATGCCTAAATTCATCATATTTTGAAATTAAGTGCTTCAATGTTTTTTGTTCAAATTGGTCCCATATGAGAAAAACTACCAAGAGATCAGATTTCAAAATATTAGGATATTGGGCATAAAAGTGATATTTTTAGGTGTATCTGAGACCAGACCATCGATTTAGGCCATTGGAATCAAAATTCAAGACCAAAATTTTTTGGTCAACTTTGCCCCATGTTATAGCATAGGGCAAATTCTTGACCTCTCCATACACTTTGGATGATTTTTCATGTATATAAACTAAAACCCAGCATTTTTTTTGCCAAGTACCTGCCTAAGGCTTCCGTTGATGAGCTCACAAAAGGAAATTGAGCAGTACTGTGTTCCTGAAGAGCGGGAGGTTTTTTAGCATCAAATTTTTACATCAGCAAAAATGCCCTATGCTATAACATAGGGCATTTTTCTGGTTCTCGTCATGTTTAGGTCTATATCTCTGTTGGCTCACCCCTTATTGGCATGTTTGAACACATTTTCTGGACCAAAATTTCGCGAAAAAAACGATGGCGAAGTCAAAAATCAGATTTTGAACCAAACATTTTGAGAAAAAATCAAATTTTCATGAATCTTCAAAATTTCATTTTATGCCATTAATTTGATTTTTCGATGAAAAACGAAATTTTTCGGTAAAAACTTTAAAAACTGTTGTATAGCTATGTGCAGCTAATGTAAACGAAACGATTGATACCCAACATGGGTACTTTTAGCATAAAAATGGGTCTGAAATTTGAGTTTAATGAAAAAAATCACGAAAATATCAAATTTTGACACCTCTAACTTGGTAGAGCTGTCCTGACCTGGATATTGAGGTTCGACCCCAAGTGTTTTTATGAATTTTACTTCCCACATAGTGCAGTTTTGATTTCCATCATAAAAAAGGGGGGTCAAAAAACCATGGGTCTCCCATTCTTGCTCCTCTCAAAAACCGCCTCTTAAAGGGAGAGTCAAGAGAATGCAACCCCTCTCAGATCACTTCAATATTTATTTCATGGCTTTGGACCATCAAAGTAAGCTTGCGCGCTGAAGCAGTTTTTTCTCTTTTGACTAATAATTTTGAGAAAAAAATTTTAAAAGTTTCTCATGTTATAAAGGGGGAAAAAGGAAAATGAGAGACAAAAAAATTCATTAAAAAATCAGGCTCTATCGTCCGCTTTGGTCCGGTCAGTCATGGCTAGAAATATAGTAAACCGAAATTTTTAGCCACTAAAAATCAATAAAATCGATGGGCTGTAGATGGCGCAGCACAAAATGTGACTTGGCCCTACAAAAAGACCTACTCAGAAAGCTGATGTTTTAATGCAATTATATTAAAAAACCTATCGCATAATTTGGTTTGATAATTTTAGAAGCCTTAAGAGGGTCAAAAGAATTGCCTAGCTTTAGCGAATAACATAATGATGCCCCGGTTAATCCCTAAAACGCAGCGATTATTATTCCCTGCCCTCATGGCCTCTAAAATGGCTTCCAGCCTCCCCTGGAACTCGACAAAGACCCAGATTCCTTCTAAAACTTTTGTGACCTTCCTACTCACCTGCCCCATGTTTCGTTAAAATGACTTATGAACAGCATATGACTACAACTGTTTGATCAAATTCACAGCTATTTTTGCGCGGCCGAAGGCCGCCAGCCGTTGAGGGTAGGGCAGTCAGAGCTCCGGAGGCCGGAGGGCATGGGTGCGGAGGCCCCGGAGCGTAGCCTAGCATGCGAAGCATGCTAGGCGAAGCAAAGGGGCCGTAGCACTCATGCCCGGAGGCCGGAGGGGCTCTGGCTCCCTGCCCGAAGTGGCAGGCGGCCAAGGCCCGCTTAAGCAGTTACCCCATTTTTGCGTCCGTCTGTCCGCATATATATATATTTGTCTGTTCCAGGCCCATACTCCGCGGTTTTTCAACGAAATTGGCTGATTTTTTGCATGAAGGTCCGCCTGGGTGGTATCTCCAGGCCATTTTTGGCGCTTGGCGTAATTTTTTGAATTTCGCCCAAAACTCAATTTTTTGATGTTTCAAAGCACTAAAAATAGTAAATCACTGGTTTTTCCATGAAATTAGCTGAAATTTTGCATGAAAGTCTGCCTTGGTGATGCCTTGGTCCCATTATTAGGGCTTGGAGAAATTTTTTGATTTTCACCCAAAACTCAGTTTTTTGATGTTTCAAAATTCGAAAATTCGTAAATCACTGGTTTTTCGATGAAATTAACAACTTAGCATTTACCAAAACCCTGCGTAAAACTTGGAAGAAATGACTTTGCAATTGGTAATACTCGTTCCTGTAGCTTAAGTGTTTGGCTTGGAAATGAAGCCGCGCATCTTGGCGACAGCCGAGAACACCTTGTTTATTGTTAGATTTCGCGATTTTGAGGCCTTATTTCAAAAATTCTAAGCTGCTTCAAGCAAAACAAATGTTCATTGCAAACTCATTCAGTCACCTACTATCATCAGACAAACTCTCATTCAGACCGAAGACACATGCATTCTCTTGACTCTCCCTTTAAAGACACATCGAAACTGAGTTATATTTCTCAAAATGACTGATGCCCTGATGCCCTCAACTAATTGTAGCTTCTTTAAAGTTTGACCAGTGAAATTGATTTGTTAAATTAATTGCGCTGGTATATTTTCCGTTGTCCCCGTGGAGTAGCTCTAGCTCCACTGTAAAAACGACATCACCAAAAAGAACTGGCTACTGCTACTCTATCTCACTCCTGCCGAGTCATCCCTGCAAGGCATTTTGCACTTGTTATTTTAACCCTGCCCATTCTACCTTTTCTAGCTGAATATGGTTCATTTAAAAAAATGATTTATTTTTGGGGCAATTGACCTAACCCTTGCTGCTACGCATTGGAATAGAGCGCAATTTTTAAGTTCAGAAGGCGAGATAAGAAAGTCTTTATGGTGCCTCACTGATTCCTTGCCAGTTGCATTTAGACCAAGGTAATGCAGGCAGCTCTGTAAGTTAGACCTAGACGATGCAGCGATAGGCCGTGCTGGTTGGAGAAGAGTAATATTTGCCAGAATGCGCAAAAAGAGAGCTGGACGTGCAGCAGAGGTTTTTCTATTAGTATTCGGTTGATTATCAGGGCTTACGAGTTTGCTTTCGAACTCATCCCACCGCTTTACCGTTAAATTGCTCTCTGGGTCGAAGACTATGGTTTGTCGACGATCATAGAATTGAGAGGTGTTTTGCATTTGCATATCCAGTTTCAAACGATGCCAAAAGAAGCCTCTTTTATTCCAATGAGCTTTCACGAAATTTTGTGAAAGATTTCCTCACATTTTGCTGAGGAGCCATAGCTAATTTGATTTAATAATTGACACATTTGGTGTTGGTGCTCATTCCATTCTGGATCATTAGGTCACATGAACTGGAAGCATTTGGGCCAAAGGAGGGGATGATTAGGCATTGCAGAGGGGGGAATTGCAGTAGCAGATGTGGGGTTCTGGTCTGGTCTCGTCTTGTATAACACTGCACTTGGGCCAAAGGAGGGGATGATTAGGCATTGCAGAGGGGGGAATTGCAGTAGCAGATGTGGGGTTCTGGTCTGGTCTCGTCTTGTATAACACTGCACTGCTTAACCGGGCCCCACATATTACTGCTCACGATGGCGTACTCTTTAATCCCCTTGTTCAGGCACTTGTAAAGCTTATTTTTGCGCGGCCGCAGGCCACCTGCCGCGAAGGGCAAGGCAGCCAGAGCTCCGGAGGCCGTAGGGCATGGGTGCGGAGGCCCCGGAGCGTAGCCTAGCATGCGAAGCATGCTAGGCGAAGCGTAGGGGCCATAGCACCCATGCCCGGAGGCCGGAGGAGCTCTGGCGCCCTGCCCGGAGCGGCGGGCGGCCAAGGCCCGCTTTAACAGTTACCCCATTTTTCGTCCGTCCGTCTGGGTGGTGGCTCGGGACGTTTTTGTGGGATCGACGCCATTTTGATTGGTTTTTGATTTATGGTTAAACAAGGTATTCTCGGCGGTTGCCAAGATGCGCGGCCTTACCTCAAGACACCACCTAGATGAAAATGCATGCCAAAATTCAAAAGATTTCAGTGAAAAAACCATGAATTATACATGTTTTGATTTTTGAAACATCAAGATTTTGGCTTTTAACTATAAATCGAGAAATACTAATAATTTACCAAAAATTCCTTTTACCAGCTTTAAGATATTACTTTCATGGACGTAGATACCAAAAATCAGCTAATTTTATTGAAAAACCGTGGACTTATGCTTGTTCAAATTTTTGAAACATCAAGATTTTGGGTTTTTGACTATAAATCAATAAATACTAAATATTTCAAAATTTCCTCTTGCCAGCTACAAGATATTACTTTGACGGACGTATCTGCCAAAAATCAACAAAATTCATTGAAAAACCAGTGATTTACGATTTTTCGCATTTTGAAACATCAAAAAATTGAGTTTTGGGTGAAAATCGAAGAATTTCGCCAAGCCCTAATAAAGGTGCCAAGGCATCACCAAGACGGACTTTCCTGCAAAATTTCAGCTAATTTCATGGAAAAACCAGTGATTTACGATTTTTAGTGTTTTAAAACATCAAAAAATTGAGTTTTGGGCGAAATTCAAAAAATTACGCCAAGCACCAAAAATGGTCCCGAGGCACCGCCTAGGCGGACCTTCATGCAAAAAATCAGCCAATTTCGTTGAAAAACCGCGGAGTACGGGCCTGGGACACACATATATATATATATAACTGGTATCATCGGCAAGCCAAATGTGGGTCTCTTTTCTCCAAATTTTGTAATTGCCTCGAGCAAAAAGTCAAGGAAATTTATCTACTACTTGTGGAATCTGCTGCTTGGACAGTTGCATTTTGTTTTTGGCGCGCAGTTCAGTGTCTCTTTCCATGCGCGCCCAAAAACAAAATGCAGATGACGCAGCAGATTCCACAAGTAGTAGATAAATTTCCTTGACTTTTTGCTCGAGGCAATTACAAAATTTGGAGAAAAGAGACCCACATTTGGCTTGCCGATGGTACCAGTTATTTCTTCCACTTTTAATATAGGATAAAATGTATAAATACAAATTTATATTATTTTATAACATATGAAAAAAAAATTCATTATAAAATATAACAAACATAAAAGAATTGAAAATATATTAAGATATTATTGGATAAAAAAATAAATAATAAATAAAAAACAAAATTATTTAAAAAATATAACAAAGAGAAAAGATTCGAAAATCAAAAATACAATAAAAATTTATTGGCAAACTAACATATTTTTGTGAAATTTTCATGATATATGCTTAGGGCAATCGATTTTTGGGAGAAAAGAGCTCTAATTTTGACCTGCCGATGGTACCAGTTGTTTTTTCAACTTAAAGTTTCCAAAATAAAAATGATTGCCTAAGAAGGATTCGAACCTCCCAGTTTCACCCAGCTGTTCAATCGCATAGACCACTATACCACCGATGCATATGCATAGCTGCTTAAAGGGAGGGTATCAGAAATGTCACCCCCCTCAGATCAGGCCTAGTTTTTTTTTATGAGCAGAGCCAGGTAAAGTAAGCTTGCAAACATATTTGGTTTTCGCACGTTTGTGTAAAAATTTTGGGAAAAAAATTCTCAAACTTTCTATGTTGTAGCATAGGGAAAGTGTGAAAAAATTCATCAAAAATCGGAGGAGTCTTCTCCGCTTTTCTCCGCTCAACAATGGCTGCATATGGCTAAAAGACGTATATTTAGCCAAAAAAACTAAGTAAAATCGCTGCGCGTAGTTGCGCGCAGCCCAAAATGTGACTGCTCCCTACATTATGACCTACTCAGATAGACGATGTTTCAATGACTTAATTTGTAACTTTAATTCGAACCAATGAGTTTGATTGATTCAAGTGCTAAAATGGAGCTAAATAAATTCTGTGATGCTTGCCAAAAATTGTATTCCGACACAATGCATCATTGACATAATAGTTGCCACACAATTTAACATCAATTGTCTCTATATGGCCCCTTGAAATCCAATAAAACTTGAAATTTATCAAGATTCTTCTTGCCGGAAAACTTGTGTTTCTACTCAAGCATTTAATGTTTCGCATAATTTACCAATTGCTAATATGAGATTCATACTGCTTGATCATTTCACAAACGATATCTAGCTTTTAAAAAGGGCTATTTAGAAATTCTCTAACTGAAAACCAGAGCTGTTTTGGGAGTAGCTAACATGCTTTGCAAGATACACTTGCAACCAACTATCTCCCAGATAAGTCTCAGTCAAATTGGTGATACCGTCATTTCTGATACCCTCCCTTTAACTGAAGACTTATGAATAAAAGTCAATACATGAGGTCCAAGGACCCGGGGGGATGAGTGGGGGAAGAAATGAATATCTACTATCGTCCATTGAATAGATGCGGAGAAGAAGAAGAAGAAGAAGAAGAAGGAGAAGGAGGAGTTCGGACAAATGGTTTTTTTACAAATTTTACTACAATTCTGCAACTTTTCAGCAATTTCTCGCGAGTTTTGGTCAATTTGATGATGCTCTTTCCAATGCAAAAAGAATTAGAAAGATTGAAGCTCCCTGTGACGAGCTAGAGCCTTATCAAAATAAAGATCTAGCAATAACCCTCAAAACGTACACCCAGGTCGAAAAGAGGGGCTGGGCGCTGACGGTTCGCTTTGCTCCCTCGCGCCAGCCCAATATATGCGGACAGACGGACGCAAAAATGGGGTAACTGCTTAAGCTGGCCTTGGCCGCCCGCCGCTTCGGGCAGGGCGCCAGAGCTCCTCCGGCCTCCGGGCACGGGTGCTACGGCCCCTACGCTTCGCCTAGCATGCTTCGCATGCTAGGCTACGCTCCGGGGCCTCCGCACCCATGCCCTCCGGCCTACGGAGCTCTGACTGCCCTGCCCTCCGATGCAGGCGGCCTTCGGCCGCGCAAAAACCTCGAAAATGGAGATCTTGAAATTCGAAAATATTTCGAAAATTTAAATTTTACTTGTATTAATTATTGATTATTATTTAGATTGCTGTTTATCATTTAAATGCCACAGAAACCCAAAATAGACCTAGATCAATTTGTGGCATTTTACTTTTGTTTGTCATTGTAGCATTTATTGAGCTGACTTGCTTTTTATTCATTCCAATGCGTCACAAGGCGAACAAGGCCGCGCATCTATTGGCGATAGCCGATAATACCTTGTTCGAGTCCTTTAATACCTTGTTCGAGTCCTTCATACACCAAGCGCTGCAACCAAGTGCTTTTAAGGAAATTCCGGAGCAAGTTTTAATCATCTAAAGGGTTGATTTATCAAGGGTGCCCTTGATCTCATTCTGGACGATAAAAGGGTGCTAGCCATCCACTGGTTTCATAGGTGTGTCCATCGCCATAGGTGTTGTCCCAGCAGTAGGTGTTTCTGCCCGCCTGGCAGGAGTGAAGAGTGAAGAAAAGAAGAAGAGTTATCAGCAAGCACTTCACCATTTTCTCCGCTTTTTCCCCTCTAGCCGTCAGTCTGAATGCAGCCCTTTCTTTTATAGGCTTATGTTAAGTCAGCCAGCTTACCCAAAATTGAAGGCATTTTATAAGCGCTTTATATGCAGTTATTGTAGATGCCAGCCAGCACCTGCGTTTCCGTTTCCAGCTGATCCGGTCATTTTCATCAATTCCACAGCTGTTATAAGCTTGCATTTTTGGCTGCTACTCCTTTTTTTGAGCCAGCTTACTCAACAATGTAATATCGACAATTTTCCAATGCCTCGGCCTCAACATACTGTGGTAGAAAAAGAATAAATTGCCCTCAAAAAAGGGCTAATTTTGGGAAAGTCTGGGAGCGTCATGGAGGGCTTCCACCTTTATAAAAAATGATTTCTGAGGTGTTCGCTTGATAATAATTATACTATCAATAAAATAAAATGTACTTTTTTCAAAAAGGGGCGAGAAAAAGGGAATGACCGGAGCGAGCGGTGGTGCGGCAGTGCCTGGCATTTATCTCCCTCATCGTTTTCTGCAGCCTCACCTACTACAGCCTCTACATTTTCAACATCACCGATGAAATCGTGCTCAGGATCTGCGCCGCATTTTGGATCGCCGTCCATGGTTCCTGGGCCTCCTCCATTCCCCTCCTCATTTGAGCAGCCTTGAGGCTCCAACAGCATCATCTACCTCTATTCTTTTCTCGTCAGTTTTACAGTCTACAGTGCCATTATGCCCCCGTTCCCAATATTCTAGTGAAATGAACGTAAAAACTAAAAATCGCAAAAATGAGTTCACAATAGTTCGTTTGACATCAGCAAAAAGCATATATATTGGTAGAGATTAAAAAAAATATGGAGTCAAAGGTTTAAAATGAAACTTCTGGGTCATAAAGACTCCCCCGCGCCAGCCACAGTTGATAGCTAGCTTACAAATAGGCTAGCTTATGGCTTGTGCTCTTGCTTTTGGCTCAGTTTCAAGAAAGATAGCTCTGTTTCAGCTCGACTGATGATCATTGCGCCCGCTGCGGGTTTCATTGGGCCTTCTTCTGACTGCCTGCAACTACTAAAAGCGATTAATTCACAAACTACGTCATGCCATAGTTTACTGTTTTTTTTCGCTTAGGTGATCTTTGATCCGAAAAAATATACTTTGGGTGGTACGTGTTTTAGAAAATTGAAATAATCTTGCATTTAGATGACTTTGTTTGTGGAAATCTGTTCCTTTAATTCCCAATTTCTCATGAGCAGTGAATGCACAAACGCTTGGTCAGCAACCGGTTGCGCAGATTAGGCCAACCGACGTTGGCGAGTGCTGGCGAGCAAAGGCTGATGTTTCACAGCTGTCCACACTCAATAAGTACAAGCTCAAACAGTTCTCCAGTGGAGGCGATATGGAGAGCCAGGCCCTTGCCTGGAAGCCTGCAAGAATTGCAGCAAGGGAAGATCACGTAGGGGACCCGTACACCTTGGCAAGGCCGGGTCAGGAACTGATGCCGCCCTGCAAAGCACTCTGGCCTGGCCTGGCTCTCACCGCTGGCAATTGATCGCCTCCTTTTTTGCCGTGGTAGCTTAATTTTGAGATGGAGTTTGGGCGACCTCAAAACAGGAAATGAACCCTAAAACTGGCAAGGAAGGGAGGAAATTAAAGTGGGTTCAAAGTTTTGCAATCAAATAGGTTTTATGCTATCAGCATCTACTGCGGTAAAAATCAATCGTATCTAACTACAAAGCTTCATATGATGGACATCCTACTTTGCACTCAGCACAACACATTTTTTACGTCAAGCACATAGCACTGGACGCTTTCCAAAAAGTAGGTTGCAGGTTGCACTGAGCGTTTTCCAAAGACTATTCAGGGCTCTCAGCCGCTCTTGCTAGAGGGCGAGACTGGGTGTACCTGAATACGTTGGGTAATAACCAGCAAACAAGATGACCTTTTTCAATTTGTTTGCTCTCTGAAACTCTGTTCCCCTAAGTTCTTCTGCCCCTCCTCGTCATTCATTGACCTCGCCAATGAAAGAGGGGGTTGAAAGGGGGGGGGGGCTAAGCGACTAGGGCGCCATCTAGCGTTGGCGGGACTTCTTTTTGGAGCTGAGCCAATGTGTTCAGCCGACCACTTGGTGGCGCTGTCATCGACCCAAGAGGCCCTCGTGCAAAACGGATTCAATAATTGGCGAGTGCTAGTAGGGCAAACTGAGGTTCGCGAGTTTTCGCTTGAGGTTCATAGGGAAAAGAAGAGATGGGTTCGTTGGTTATTACCCAACGTATTCAGGTACAACCAGTCTCGCCCTCTAGCAAGAGCGGCTGAGAGCCCTGAATAGTCTTTGGAAAACGCTCAGTGCAACCTGCATTGGGCGTATTGATCTCACAACATAACTGCTAATTCATGGAGGTTCTAGTAATTTAAATTTTTGCATATCCAATTGCCATGCTGAAAGAACAGTATCTGCAGTTGCTAGAAGATTCAAATGCTGCTGCTGCGTTCTTGGATTAAATTACAGAATGCAGTAAATATGGAAAAAATTTTTGAATTTAGTTGACTGGTTTTATTTTATGAAGCTTTATGCTCTTGCTACTCAGCTGTGTCACCTGATGCACTCAGACAGAAGAATGTCGCTAGAAAGCCTGTGAAAAGCGGGTGGGCTGACTAAGGATGGCCCGAGACTTCAAAAAACATTAAAGTCTAGACGTGTCCCATTTTTTGGTGTCATTTACACATATTGCGCTCAAGATGGTTCACATAATGCTTTTGAATTGAATCTATAAATTTCAAAATTTCAAGACAAAGACTCATTTCAAGACAAAATGTCACTTCAAAGGCACTTTTAATGGCCATGCAATTGTAAAGGGTACAAAACTTTCTTTCTCTTAAACCATCAAAACACCCCATTATCTATTTCTCTCTCTTATTGCCAATAGCTCTAGTTCTTTTATTTCGAACATAATATTTGTCCTGTTGTACCCTTCCAAGCTCTTGCCACAAAATGCCGTTTTTAAATGTGTCCCAGCGTCACTAATGTCATTTTTTGCAGAAATAAAGTTTTGAGTAACCATTGCTTGCTGCTAGCGACTACTCTTTGGATGGAAAGCTGCGTAAATGACAGTGGAGTGTACCAAAACGTGCCTGTGGGCATCTTTTATTTATCTCAAGTACGAAAGACCTATGCTGGCACCATCGGCTTTTGGCGTTAAAGTGTTCTAATTGAGGGCATCTTTTACACGGTTCCCTACAGCCTGTGCATGGTTGTGATGGCTCGACCAGCCTACTTAGATAACGTGGGCTATAAAATCATGTTCCTCATGGGCTTCATCGACATCGCAGCTGTTCTTCCCTCTTCTTGGACCATCGCTTCGCAAAGAAAGCCTTTTTGCAGCTCCTGTTCACCATCCTCACCGGCACTCTTTCAATCGTCGGCTTCGACGCGACTCGGCACTTTTTCATCGTTACTTCTCCTTCTCTGCTTCAGCCTCCTTCTAGCTTCTCCTCTATTCCAATCTCAAACCTATTACAATAGACACCACTAGGCAAAAATCAGTTTGAAGAATTGGCTTGAGAGAAAGAAGACCAGAGGCAATGCTAGGCAAAGATGCTGGGTGCTCTGGCCTACACGGTCTGGATGTGGTACATCACATTGTGCATTGTGCTGGCCATCAATCGTCTGGTGGAGCTCACCATCCCGCACCACACACCCACGCTCTTCAAAGGCTCTCTTATCCCCCCCCCCAGTTTTCTTCCATGCTTGGTCATTGACTCACGGGAAAGGCTGGCGACTTGCCCTCTGGCTCCTGGCCACAGCCGGCATCAGCTTCGGCCTCTTTGCCGTCCTCCTTTCCCCCCTCGCAACCATCTACTACGATGCCGGTCGCTCCTTTTGCTTAGAGGAGGAGTGCTTTGTGGAGTAAATTCAAAATTCAATTCTATGAGCCCAAAATTCTATGAGCCCAATTGGAGGAGATTAAGAGGGCTGGGCATTTGAAGGAGCAGGCATGTCGTTCCTGGACCCCTGCGGGGAGGCCTACGCGTTCCACGTCATCTTGCTGGTGGAGAACCTGGGCCCCGTATTTGTGGCCCCGCTCAACCTGGCCGTCATCGTCGCCTACCGTCGGCGGGTTCGCGGCGCCACCGGCCAGGGACTGGCGGAGAAGGCATCCCCATCCGCCTTCCTTTTTTGGAGGGGAGAGGAAGAAAGAATGACAGGAGCGAGCCGTGGTCCGCCAGTGCCTGGCCATCTCCTCCCTCATCGTCTTCTGCGGCCTCACCTACTACAGCCTCTACTTTTTCAACATCACCCACGAAATCGTGCTGCGGATGAGTGCCGCACTTTGGATGGCCGCCCATGGTTCCTGGGTGCCTCTTCCATTTCCCTCCTCATTTGAGCACAGCCTTCTCCTAGGCTCCAACAGCCTCATCTACCTCACGCTGAACAAGCGGATGCGGGCGGATCTTTTGGCGCTCCTGCGATGCCAGGTGAAGCTTTCTTGGCTGACAGGGAATGAAGGGCTGTGTTTGAAGAAGGAGGGCGATGGAGACGCAAGCATTCCCGACGCACTGCCGAAGTCCTACCCAGCACCCACGTCAAGGAGGCTTGGAAGGCCTAAGATCAAATACCGCTCTAATTCCAACAATGAAAAAGGACATTTTCGTTTAGGTGTAAATATTGTGGATGTACTGTGCTGTATCAATGTTGTTTATCTTTAAATTTGCTCAAGTTAACTTTTTGTATGATCCAAGGAAATTTGCTTTTTGCCGCATGTATGTTGACTTTAGTTTTATTCATTTTATTTGAAATCAGCTTGAAGCATTCATCCAAGAAATGATGCTAATTAGCTGAAACCTACCTGTGAATTATAAAATTTGGCCTGGCCTTTTCAACTCATAAATCGCACAAACAAAGAATCAGTAACGAACGCAGACGTGAAAAGGCTGAAAAACCCATATCTTCGAAGTAGAGGGAGAAAAGCAAATCAGGAGACGAGAAAAATGGGATCGTCTCATCGAAAAACGACAGTTCTGAGAGAGTCTTCAGGGCGAAGTTGCAGGCGCACGGAAGCCCCGTCGTTGAAGATGTACGACATTCCACCGTCAATCACCAGGTGCGCATCGAAGCACCGAGACTGCAATGCGGAATACAGAATCTCTCTCATACCTTGCCTTTTTCATCTCTTCTTATCTTCATCTATTTCGAAAAACTACTTTATCAAAAGTTTAATAAAGTCCAAGTTTATTTCAGACAATTTATTGCCGATTGCTTGTTGCTTCTCAGAGAAAGGAGTTTGATAGCTAATCATATTTTATCTTCTGCTTACTGCTTCAATTCAGTCGCAAATCGGTTCATCTTAGACTACCTTGACGGTGATATTCTGGGCAAAGCCTCTGGGTGGCAGGGGCGGGAAGGTGGCGTTGTAGACGGGATCTCGAATGGCATAGCCCATCCTATCCGCGGAGGGGGAGAAGATGAGGCGGTCGTTGAACTGGCGAGTGATGCGGGAGATCTGCTCCAGACTCACCCGCCCCACCTCCGACTGGTCCAGCTTAGACTACCTTGACGGTGATATTCTGGGCAAAGCCTCTGGGTGGCAGGGGCGGGAAGGTGGCGTTGTAGACGGGATCTCGAATGGCATAGCCCATCCTATCCGCGGAGGGGGAGAAGATGAGGCGGTCGTTGAACTGGCGAGTGATGCGGGAGATCTGCTCCAGACTCACCCGCCCCACCTCCGGCTGGTCCAGCTTAGACTACCTTGACGGTGATATTCTGGGCAAAGCCTCTGGGTGGCAGGGGCGGGAAGGTGGCGTTGTAGACGGGATCTCGAATGGCATAGCCCATCCTATCCGCGGAGGGGGAGAAGATGAGGCGGTCGTTGAACTGGCGAGTGATGCGGGAGATCTGCTCCAGACTCACCCGCCCCACCTCCGGCTGGTCCAGCTTAGACTACCTTGACGGTGATATTCTGGGCAAAGCCTCTGGGTGGCAGGGGCGGGAAGGTGACGTTGTAGACGGGATCTCGAATGGCATAGCCCATCCTATCCGCGGAGGGGGAGAAGATGAGGCGGTCGTTGAACTGGCGAGTGATGCGGGAGATCTGCTCCAGACTCACCCGCCCCACCTCCGGCTGGTCCAGCTTAGACTACCTTGACGGTGATATTCTGGGCAAAGCCTCTGGGTGGCAGGGGCGGGAAGGTGGCGTTGTAGACGGGATCTTGAATGGCATAGCCCATCCTATCCGCGGAGGGGGAGAAGATGAGGCGGTCGTTGAACTGGCGAGTGATGCGGGAGATCTGCTCCAGACTCACCCGCCCCACCTCCGGCTGGTCCAGCTTAGACTACCTTGACGGTGATATTCTGGGCAAAGCCTCTGGGTGGCAGGGGCGGGAAGGTGGCGTTGTAGACGGGATCTCGAATGGCATAGCCCATCCTATCCGCGGAGGGGGAGAAGATGAGGCGGTCGTTGAACTGGCGAGTGATGTGGGAGATCTGCTCCAGACTCACCCGCCCCACCTCCGGCTGGTCCAGCTTAGACTACCTTGACGGTGATATTCTGGGCAAAGCCTCTGGGTGGCAGGGGCGGGAAGGTGGCGTTGTAGACGGGATCTCGAATGGCATAGCCCATCCTATCCGCGGAGGGGGAGAAGATGAGGCGGTCGTTGAACTGGCGAGTGATGCGGGAGATCTGCTCCAGACTCACCCGCCCCACCTCCGGCTGGTCCAGCTTAGACTACCTTGACGGTGATATTCTGGGCAAAGCCTCTGGGTGGCAGGGGCGGGAAGGTGGCGTTGTAGACGGGATCTCGAATGGCATAGCCCATCCTATCCGCGGAGGGGGAGAAGATGAGGCGGTCGTTGAACTGGCGAGTGATGCGGGAGATCTGCTCCAGACTCACCCGCCCCACCTCCGGCTGGTCCAGCTTAGACTACCTTGACGGTGATATTCTGGGCAAAGCCTCTGGGTGGCAGGGGCGGGAAGGTGGCGTTGTAGACGGGATCTTGAATGGCATAGCCCATCCTATCCGCGGAGGGGGAGAAGATGAGGCGGTCGTTGAACTGGCGAGTGATGCGGGAGATCTGCTCCAGACTCACCCGCCCCACCTCCGGCTGGTCCAGCTTAGACTACCTTGACGGTGATATTCTGGGCAAAGCCTCTGGGTGGCAGGGGCGGGAAGGTGGCGTTGTAGACGGGATCTCGAATGGCATAGCCCATCCTATCCGCGGAGGGGGAGAAGATGAGGCGGTCGTTGAACTGGCGAGTGATGCGGGAGATCTGCTCCAGACTCACCCGCCCCACCTCCAGCTGGTCCAGCTTAGACTACCTTGACGGTGATATTCTGGGCAAAGCCTCTGGGTGGCAGGGGCGGAAAGGTGGCGTTGTAGACGGGATCTCGAATGGCATAGCCCATCCTATCCGCGGAGGGGGAGAAGATGAGGCGGTCGTTGAACTGGCGAGTGATGCGGGAGATCTGCTCCAGACTCACCCGCCCCACCTCCGGCTGGTCCAGCTTAGACTAGCTTGACGGTGATATTCTGGGCAAAGCCTCTGGGTGGCAGGGGCGGGAAGGTAGCGTTGTAGACGGGATCTCGAATGGCATAGCCCATCCTATCCGCGGAGGGGGAGAAAATGAGGCGGTCGTTGAACTGGCGAGTGATGCGGGAGATCTGCTCCAGACTCACCCGCCCCACCTCCGGCTGGTCCAGCTTAGACTACCTTGACGGTGATATTCTGGGCAAAGCCTCTGGGTGGCAGGGGCGGGAAGGTGGCGTTGTAGACGGGATCTCGAATGGCATAGCCCATCCTATCCGCGGAGGGGGAGAAGATGAGGCGGTCGTTGAACTGGCGAGTGATGCGGGAGATCTGCTCCAGACTCACCCGCCCCACCTCCGGCTGGTCCAGCTTAGACTACCTTGACGGTGATATTCTGGGCAAAGCCTCTGGGTGGCAGGGGCGGGAAGGTGGCGTTGTAGACGGGATCTCGAATGGCATAGCCCATCCTATCCGCGGAGGGGGAGAAGATGAGGCGGTCGTTGAACTGGCGAGTGATGCGGGAGATCTGCTCCGGACTTGCCCGCCCCACCTCCGGCTGACCCAGCTCTGCGCTAGCTGGAAATTCTTTTTTCCATTTTCCTCCCCTACCAGGCCGAAGTTTTTGTATTTTTATTGGTAAAAATTTTCCACTCAGAATAGCTACATCCAATAATTACTTTCAAATACGACAGACCCATTTTATTCAACGTCATTGCCGGTTTGCTTTATAATAAATATGGCTAGTGTTTTTTTAATTTTTAGCATGAAATGAAAAGATTGACTGTCAAATGCAGTGGCGGATATTTGGGGGGATGGGGAGAAATTTCTCCCGTCCCCCGAAATTTTTTTAGGGGGGAATTTCCCCCCCCCCCCTTAAATCATCCGGAAGGGGGAGAGATTTCTTCTTTTCAGGAAAAGAACTAGAAAAAATTTTTGCGCGCTTTTTTGCAGAGGATTTTCAACTATTAAATTAAAGAATTTCTTTGTTGCTGTCCAAATTTAGGGGCAAATTTTAAAACAATGTTGCGCACTTCGCGAGCATAGGGGAAAATTTGGTTTTTCCAAAAAATTTTCCAAAATTCCCGACCCCCTTCCCCCCTCGATTGATCAGATGGCAACCTTGCTGCAAAAGGTCCGCAACGCAGAGCTCGGTGAGTTTGGAGATGTTGAAGTACCAGCTGGTACTTCCAGTCCCTGTGCAGACGGTGAGGCCGCTGCTTTTCTGCTTCACGCTTTCCCCGCTGTCCAGGGCTATTTCGTAGTACGACACCCTGCAGTTCAGTGCCACATAGACACCCTACACCTTAGCCCCCTTATAGACCCAGATAGACAAAGAGACTGGGCCTAGGAAAATGGGCAATTAGTGCACATGAGGCTTGCTGGGGTGCGGTTGGCAGCCAGAGCAACCGAGACCAAAAGGAAAGGCTAAAAGCCCTAGGGCACGGGGGACGCTAGTTCAATAACCAGGCTATGTAGCTTTTGCTGCTGTAGCCGTACGGACAACCGCTCCCATAGGCGGGCCTAGAATCAATCTACTTCCTCCGAATTTCACCACTCTTCTCCCATCCCTCCCCTTGTTACTTCCTATCTTCGAGAATAAAGTACCTGATCTAATCAACACTTCCATGCTCCCATTATCCCTCCCCCACTATTTCAGTCTAGTCTCAGTGATATGAGGCCATGAAAAGAATATGACTGACAATATGGATTGGAAAGGCGGCAAATACCTGGCAGAGAGGGATTCTCCGATGAAGATGTCGTTGAGAGCTAGGAAAGGCAGCACCTCCGTCTGCTCATCTGGACTGGGGATCCTCAAAGAGCCCCTGTCTATGCAGCCCATCACTTCCAGAGGCCGAATCTAAACCTCAACTTGGTCCGTCGGTTCAGCACAGCCGAGTCCCCGTCCTCCGAAGCCGGCGAGACGAAGACTGAGCTGTCTGGCGATCTACAAACTCTATACTTTCTTCGAAAATTGTTAATTTGAATCTTTTTTATTAAAAATTCGTAAAACTTTCTGTTGTGCAAAATTTAACAATTTTTGTTTTCATCTACCGCGGTTCATTGGAGAAGCTGCGGCGTGGAGTTCGCGTGGTGCTCGGCTCCTCTTTCGGCCCGGCTCCATTTACAAGGCTCTCATAGTGGCTGTCCCTGAAAATCGATAATTTGCATTTCAAATGAGGCATGAGAAAAATGAGGATTGAAATATAGGACAGATGAGGCGGCTCGGCGATGGTCTTGGAGCGGTGGACATTGGAGTGTGAGCGGGGTCGCTCGGCCTCGTCGGTGAGATGACGGCGGCCGGTGATGGAGGAGTGGGTGCGGAGGCGGGCCTCGTGGTGCTCGTGCACGTGCTCTGACCAACGATGCTCCGGGTGCATCAACTGCAGCAGCCCTTGTTCCACTTTCTTCCAATTGATGGCTGAGGAAGAGGACACCTGCATGTCGTGCAGTTCGATGGGGTCATCGATGTCCTTGGCCGTCAGCGTCACTCGAATGCGGGAGCGAAAGATCCAGCTGAAACCTCCCAACTACCTTTCTCATGATGCTTTTGATGGAGCTATGAGGAGGTAATGACGTAAACTGGCCGTTGAGCAGACGTTGGAGGGCTTCCTGGAAGTGATCGGCGGGCAGCTTCTTCATGAGGCAGAGATAGCCTTCCGAGCTGAAGAATTGACAGAAGATGATAGAGGGTATAAGGGGGTATATAAGAAGGACGAGACCTCTCAGGGTCGGTGTTGATGCCAATGAGAGGCGTGTCCCGGTTGGTGATCTTGGAGGCGGCTAGGAGAAAAGTTCCATCGCCGCCGGCGCTGAAGACAGCATCAGCCCAGTCGATGGCCTCGTTGTCGTAGCTCCAGCGCTGGACCACGCGGTACTCGATGCCGCGGGCCCTGTGGGAGGAGGAGGGATGTGGAGAGGAGAGGTGGAAGCAGGGGCAAACTCCAGCTCCTTCTGGATGGTGCTGAGGTAGGAGACGTGTTGCTTGTGCCGCTCCAGCAGTTGGAAGTAGTCGCTGCCACGCTGCTTCAGCTGCAAGTTGTCGATGGTGTTGCGAAAGTTTCCAGGCAACGGTGTCTAGGATTGGTTTTGAAGGGGGTTTCAGCTATGACATTCTGAGACGCTTCGATTGCCCATCTAGTGCCAAGCATATTTAGGATTCATTTGCAACTTTAGCAGAATCATTACAAAACCAATTTTAAGGTTAAAGTGATATGAATTGGGAGAGATAAACCTTCTTCTCCAGCTGTGCCTGGGACAGGTCTGGGTTGGTGCGCTGTTCGAACTGGAAGCGGCTGAGTTTGGTGAGAATGAGGACTCGACGGGGTGCGAAAGTCATCCGGTCCCCCTCCACCTCCACCAGGGATTGCTCCGCCTCCCACTCCTTGCCCACATCCGGCAGTCGGCTGCTCTCCCTGACGAACTCATTGCTTTTTTTCTTTTCATTCTATAATCCTAGTCACTCGCCGCTCTATCATATTGGTATTTGTCATTTTGGCAGCCTTTTTAAATCGCTGAAAAGAAAATCCGACTGCTAAAAATATGCCACAGAGGTTCCAAGCCTTTTGTTGAAATGTGTGAGTGACATTTTCGCTCAACAATTCTAAAATAGTTTTATAGCCTAAAAACGAACCGAAGAATGTAGTGATGGTTTTTCCTGGAGTGGTTGAGATGAGTGCGCGGGGAGGCTAGCAGGGACTGCATGCTGGGATGTTGCGGGGGGAAAGAGCTGAGAGAATGTCTGTCTGAAGGTGGGAGGAGTGCACCTGGTCCCTGTCCTGGCCAAGGCAAACATTCGTGCGAAATCCCAGCCCTAGTTCCGTCCCCACACCTGTGCCCCACAAAAGCCCGCCTTTCACCCGCTCATCGTTTGCGTCAATGAGGCATGTGCACTTTGCTTTCCTAGCTTATCTCTCCCTTAGCATTTTTCAGTTTTTCTCATTTTATTTTTGGCAGCTTTTAAAAGCCCACTGCTAACAATTATTCTAACAAAAACATGGCCTGCAAGTTTTTCTTACGAAAGATGTCTGAGTCGACGAATGACTTCTGTATTTATTCTTGACTTTAACCAACGTTGCAAAAAGGACCTGTTTATGCCAGCTCTCAGATTCTGCCAGAGTGACATTGGGTTGGAATTTTCCTCCCAGTTCAGTAGAAATTTTTCAATCACAAAAAAGGGCTAATCATACTGGGCAGCAAACTACCATCAGCAAAAGAAGAAAGTTTACCCCAGTTGGTTGGTGGCATAGTTGCGGCGGGGTGCACTGGAGGCCATGGGTCGTAGGCTGGTGGTCATCTGCTGGCGTCTGGCGGAGGTGCAGCGAAGTAGCAGCACTGCTCTGCCAGTCCAACCCCGCATGTACATACGCACCACAGCGCCCTGCCCCCTGCACACACATGGCGCACACATTCCGGGGCCAGGGTCACCTCATTATCACTGACACATCTTATCCGCCCAAATCTCACGGCTCCCTGGCCTACTTCCCTCATTGTGGAATCCAGAGTGCCAAGGCAGCACTCGCTTTGGAACGAAGCTAAAAAAGCATTGACAGGGAGAGGGATGAAAAAAGATTTTAGGAAAATTTAGCTGATTAATTGAAGTGTTTAGCTGAGGCCATTTGAGCAATATAATAGCAGGCTGCATAAGCTCAATTACCTAGCAACATAAGTTGGCCTGCTTGGTCCCAGCGCACTGGGGGGTAGGTATGGAATTGCTAGGCCTTTCTGCGCACATTTACATCCAGCTGTCTTGTCTGCTCGCTTTCAAATGCAAACCTCCCACTGCTCCACAAAATTATGCTTCCGCTAGTTCAGTTGTCGTGATGCCCGTTTTCCAACGCTCCAATCTTTGCTCCCTTTTATCAGCCTATTTTGTTTGAGGTGGAGATAGCTAAAGGCCGAAGGATGAAAGAAGCAGGAGAAGTAGAGCTGGCCACGTTTCTGGCGGCGGCGGCGGCTGGGGACTCGGAGACGCTGTTCAACTTCCTGGTCCAGTACCCCGGCGACGTTCTGTCTTCAGCTCATCTGCTAGTCCATAGCTACAAGCTCTCATTGATTGCTCAGGCCAACCATCAGGAAATAGCCTCTGGAAAGTCGGCGCTGATGCTGGCGGCAGAAGCTGGGGAGCTGGAGGCTGTCAACACCCTCGTCTTCGGCGGCGTCAGCACTGGACTTAGGGACTCACACCGATCCACTGCCCTCCACTACGCTGCCAGAGCGTATTCCTTCTCCACTGCATTACTTTAGTTCTTCGGCTAAGCAATTAGAAAAAAAATAATTTATGCCATTTTTTATTTTTGCTTTAAAATGGCTTAAAACTGATGCATACCTTTAAAAAATTAACGATAATAATAGCATAAAAAGTTTTTCATATTTTCACGAAAATGAAATGCGGAGAGGTTGGTTGGAGGGGCTGTGCTGAGATGGCACAATTGCTGCTCCACTACGGCAAGGAGCTGAACCTGAAAGGGCTGGACGGTGGGACACCGGCTCACCAGGCCGTCGCCTGCTCCAACTGCGCCACCCTTCACCAGATCGCCACCGACGGCTATTACAACCCCAACATCCAGGTTTACGTTTCCTGAAACATCACAGACTTCAGGACCTTCTCGCGATTTTTCACAGCCAAGGATTTCTTGTAGAAAATGGATGAATTTGAAAATCGAGGGAAGGTCCTGTTATTTCCCAAAGCTACCTTGTGAGTTGTTTGTTTTGCTTGTGTCTTTACAATCATCCAACTAAAATGAGAATAGAAAGTGAAAATAAATTGTGTTCTGTCCTGCTGAAATAGCAGAAAAGAGTTGGTGCAGGACGATTGGGGGAGGACGGCTCTGCATGTGGCTGTGGAGGACGAGAATGCTGCGGCGCTAGAGATCCTGCTCAACCGCCGTCAGGGGAAAAGGGACTACCACCCCCTCGACACTGCTCTCATGGACTCCAACGGCCTCACCATCTTCGGCAGTGCCATAGCCAAGGGCTGGATTCGGTAGCTCACAATTTCGTAAACCTTTTTTGCATTTCTGTTCTTCCTATGCTCCACCACATTTCTTTATTTATTATTCTTTTTGACAAATATTTATGTTTTTCAGCGGCTGCCGCATGCTGCTGGAGCGTCTGAGCCAGCCACTGCTCCTCCGCGATCGCAGCCTGGGCGGTCAACGGCCAGTTCACGTCGCCGCCTACCACGGTTCATTTTTCCTATTTTTGCCTCCCTTTGTCCTAATTCCGGCTGATGACCAGGATCCCCCCCCCAAGGCTTCTACCCCCCCCCCCTAGCCAGTTTTCGACCAACCAAGAGTTTTGCCCCCCCCCAAGAGTTTTGCCCCCCCCCCCCAAATTTGCCTTGTATTCTTGAGATTATCAACTATACATCGGGTGTGACTAAGCGCAAGATAGAAAGGTTATCAACTATACATCGGGTGCGACTAAGCGCAAGATAGAAAGGTTGTCAACTATACATCGGGTGTGACTAAGCGCAAGATACAAGCAAGAACAGTATATGAGTTTGGTGACCACTATCCCCCCCCCCCAAATGCCACTTGGTGGGGGGATACTGGTCATCAATCAAGGGATTTTGGCATTTGGGGGGGGGGATAGTGGCAGTGGCGGATATTTGGGGGGGGGGAAAGGGGGGGAAGTTTCCCCCCCCCCCCCCGAAATGATTTCGGGGGGGGGGGGGGGGGAATTCCCCCCCCGAAATTTTCAGGAAGGGAGAAAATTTTATCCCTTTAGATGAAAAATGTAAAAAAAAATTTTCGCGCGCTTCGCGCGCAGATACAGTACACATTAAGTTGCTCATTTTCTTTGGTGATTTCTTGATTTTATGGACTATGGTTGTTGAAAAATGGCGCGCTGCGCGCAGAAAAGGAAAAAATTTTCAAATTCACTTAATTTTTCAGTCTAATTTTGGCAGTTTGGCTGTTCTTTTGAAAAAGAAACTATTGCACTATTGCCAAAAAATTTTTCGTAACTTTCCCCCCCCCCCCGAAATTGAACAGAATATCCGCGCCTGGATAGTGGTCACCGAAATCGATGACCAGAATCCCCCCCCCAAGTGCAAAAACACCAAAAATCGCCTTGAAAGCATGATCATACGTACATTGATTACTGATTTTGGGGGGGGGATACTTACTTGGGGGGGGATACTTACTTGGGGGGGGGATACTTACGTGGGGGGGGATACTTCACAGGTGGGGGGGTAAAACGTTGGGGGGGGGGGGTAGAAGCCTTGGGGGGGATCCTAAGCCCTAATTCCTTCCACATTTTCAGGCAACCCGGACATGCTGCCCTTTTTGGCGCAGCAAGGTTTCCCGCTGGCCGCCGACGACGACAAAGGCCGCGGACCCATCCACTACCTCATCCAAGGCATCCAGCACTCTGTCAGCCCTTCTAGCACTTCTAGCTGTTTCTGTGAGTAAGTGAATGAGCAGCGGCTGTTTGAGGGCAGAGAAGAGGCAGAAAGTCGCCTGGCCTGCCTGGACCAACTGCTGGGCGCGGATCCGGAGGCCTCCGGCGAAGATGCGGAGAGCGGCGACGGGGTCTTCCACGCAGCTGCAGCAGCTCTGGTGGCAGTGCTGGCGGATCCGGTGATCAGGGATGGCGGCCAAGCCTGCCTCCCCGACGAAGAGTGGCGAGAGGAGCTGCGCCAGCTCTCCGCCAAATGCGTATGCTCAGCTTGGGAGGGAATAGTTTGGAATTTCGGAACAAAAATGTATAAAACAACTGGGGTTTTCAGGAAAAGCCTTTTGTTTGACGAAAAGCATAAATTTGAACGATTTCATGTGCTAGTTTGCATGGAGACAATTAGCTAAGAACCTGCTAAGAGAGTACCTAATCCTCGTTTTTCGACTGTTTTGTGGTGCGTTTGCAAATGATGAAGCGATGCAGGCGACGAAGGATGTGAACACGCTCTGTCTGGACGCGCCCAGGGGTGGCCTGGAACTGGCACTCTTCACTCACCTCCTTCTGGCCGGCCTTGACCCTTACCGGCCCAATCGAGCGGTTAGGCCTCCTAGGCCCACTCTAATCAAAAGACAGGCTGAATTTGAAGGGGCGCACCCCAAAAAGCATGCTGGAGGACGGCTTCCAACTCACGCCGGAGCTGCGGCAGTTCCAGCTACTCTTCCTCAACAGCCTCCTCAGCAAGGCCTTCCATCGGTTGGGGCCCTTTTCATTTGCCTCATATGGCTTATATGAGACTCACACAAACAATCAAGAGCCTTCATCTGCTATTGGCACAGCGGCCATATAGAGAATTGATAAATAAAAGAGTAGTTTGGCGAAATGGCATAAAATGGAAATGGGGCACACAGGTTCATGCAGCAGGAGGAGCTGGAGCCGCCTTCGCTGCTGCCACGCGAGGTGGAGGCCCAGCGACTGGCATTGGAACGAGTCAGAGTGCAAGAGGAGCAAAACAAAACCAAACTCAGCGTTAGCCTTTTATATGCTCTTTAAAATTAGGAGATGATTTCGTGAAATTTGGCCCAGTCTTGCTTAATCTTACTTTTTTACCAAGCATTTTTATCGACTGAGGTCAACTATCGAAAATCCGCCTAATACCGTCTGAGAATCTTGTAAAATGTTTTCTTTGCTATGATTGCTGGCCCTTGGAAACTTGTCAAAACATTTGGCAGCGCTGCTGTTCAATATGCATGGACGCAGAGATGAATAGCTCCCTGGCCTGCGGACACCTCTTCTGCGCTTCTTGCTTGCACAAGCTCAAGGTTTCCTTTGTCCTCTGGCTCATTTGAGCCGCTATTAAAGTGGCCCCGTCCTTGCAGAAGCCCGAGTGCCCCACCTGTCGCAGAGACTTCAGCAAAAGCGAAATTCGCACCATTTTTCTGCCACCGCTTTAGCCATTTCTTTTGGCACTACCAGATTTACCTTCTTACAGTCTGAAGCATACTTTGCATTCCTGCTTTAGGTTAATGATTTTGAGTTTTGACCTTTAGGCAGATTTAGCTTGATGAATTTTTTTTAGAAAATTTTATGCCTTTCATATGTTGTCCCTATGCCTTCGCTTTTTCTGCCTTATTGTGCAAGGTGGAGACAAGACCCTGAGTTTGGCCTCTAGGTGCACCTAG
>JASANA010003465.1:0-18319 GCA_030248095.1 Ptycholaimellus sp. GST1_10 | reverse complement strand
AGAGTTATTTTCCAGTCGGAGCAATCCTCGAGAGAGCTGGAGCCGTTCTGCAGCGCCGACAACGACACCCTGGCCAAGGCCATCCTGGAGGACATCATCGCCGCCTACGACGCCAAATCCGTCCCCATCGCCACCGGCGTTGACGTCAAGGTCATCTCTCCCTTCCTCCTCCTCCCAGGAGAGGATATGAAAGAAGCTTACAGGTGGACCTGATCATCCAGGCCATCTCCTCCATCTCGGAGAACTCGGCCTCCTTCACGGCGGACCTCCTGTTCAGCCAGATCTGGCAGGACCCCGGCATGCGCTTCGACTACATGACGGACTGCCTGGAGAACCTCACCCTCAGCCATCGCATGATCGACGCCATCTGGCTACCCAACGTCTGCTTCCAGAACTCCAAGTCCACCATGATCCACGCCTCACCCACTGCCAACATCTTCCTACTCATCTATCCCAACGGTTCTCTCCTTCCGCCCTTCTTCTTTTTCTCCTCAACCTCAACTCCACCTATTCATTCCAGGCACCATCTGGGTCAACTATCGAGTCAAGGTGCAGGCAGCCTAGCCATTGAGTGGTAAGACTGAAATGAACCCCAAGGTGGAGGCACCATGTGAGCTGGACATGACCTCTTTTCCGATGGACAGCCAACGCTGCACCCTGCTCTTCGAATCCTACTCCTTCAACACTGCCAAGGCAAGGGCTCTGGGGGGGAGGCTGTGAGAGGTGAGGAGGTAAGAAGAGGAGGGTGAAGGTTCGCCTGGAGTGGTTCCACACGGGGGTGCTGATCGAGAACATGGAGGACCTGAAGCTGCCCGACTTCCAGCTCGTCCGCTACACCTGGCAGAAGGTCGCCCAGCTCTATCCCGCCGGCACCTGGGACCAGCTGAAGGCACCCATTCCTCTCTCCCCTCATCCACCCTCTCCTCACGCCTCTCCCTCTCCAGGCTGTCTTCTACTTCAAGCGCACTTACGGGTAAGCATCCTACAAACCTATCAGCTCCCAATTGAGTCATTGAGCTCAATATTGTTCCGTTTGCGAGCCTGAGGCCTTGACAGGTACTACATCCTGCAGCTGTATCTTCCCACCTATGCTTCTGTCTTCATCAGCTGGATTTCCTTCTGGTCCCTGAGCCGGGACTCTGGTAGGGGTAAAGTGAGCCAACAGATTGAAGGCTGGACCCAAAGTGCCTGCCGGGACGAATTACACTCGGAGTGTCTAGCCTCATGGTGCTTTTTTTTAGCTCTCTGGTCCACATTATCCATGTCACGCTCCTCTTTGCCAGGCTTTAACCTTCCAGTACGGCAACGTCGTAAGTTGATTGAGGAAATCTTCTCTAACTGTCCAGTCAGCAATGTTTTCCTCTATGCAGGCCAGAACGCTGCCAAAGGTCAGCTACGTCAAGGTTTTGCATTCCATTCTTTTTTCACAGCTTTCCCCAATTCACGGGAAATCGAGGCCTTGGACATCTGGATCTTCTCCTGCATGGGCTTCATTTTCTTCTCCCTCGTGGAGCTGGCCATCGTGGGGCACGTGGACAAGCTCGCCGGACGGGTTTTCACTCCTCCATTTTGTCTTCCTTATGTCTCCACCCCCCCTCCCTCTCTTCTCCCATTCCTCCGATCCACCTCCTCCTCTACCCCAGCAGCCCATTGAAGGTCCTTCGTGTCACCAACCGAAGGCAGGTAGCCCCTGGCGCCTTTCTCTTACGCCTCCTTCTTTTCCCACAGGCCTTCAAAACAGCCTTTTAGTCAGTGCTCCGCTATCGCTTGGCAGATTCAGGCCGGCCAACTGCAGAAGCGGAATGGAGGAGGCAGTTGTTCTTTGAGGCCAAACAACGGGCCACGGCCACAGCGCTGAAGCACAATGTGACGGTGTCGCCCAACACCCGCCGCCGCATGGGCTTCAACCGCTCCCTCGCCGCCCGCGGCACCCGACACTCCATCTCCACCAACTCATATCCAGTTGGCCCCTCCTCCTAACAACTCCAACCCTCTTCCTCCACCCAACCCCACAGCCTCCCAGCCTCCCAGGCATCTAGGCGGCCATTCTGATATAATTGACCCCAGGGGACAGGGCAGGGGACTGGAAGCCATCCCCTGCCCTGTCCCCTAGGATGAACAATATTGAGGAGCTGGTGGCGAAGCGTTCGACGGAGGGGGAGACGACGGACATGCGGCTGGCCAAAGTGTCGGAGGAGGAGGCGGGCGAAATGCATCGCATGCCCGTCAAGAGCATACGCATTGCCCGCGGCCGTTACAGAGAGGAGGTGAGCATGTGCTGGCCCATTACAGAGCCCGTCTATTAGTCCGCTCATAATCCCGTCCAGAAGCAGCCGATTTTCTGTTCCCTCATTTGCGCCTTTGTTCCGGCCTCCAGAATGAGGAGGAGCATTATTACGAGGTAAATGTCCATGCATGGAATCCTCTTTGCCTGATGCAGTGTGTCTGCACACCCACTTTACCTCACTTTACTTCTTTTGAATGCTTGGATATTTAGTGTCCAATCCTTGAGTGAGGATTATGGCTGTTGTTTGGGGTTCAATGAGGTTAAAAAGAGGCTAAAAAGGTTACATCATGTTTTAGCAAGGTTTGTGAAAATTTCATAAAATTCTCTCATTCGCACTTCTAAAATTGGGCTGGCGCGAGGGAGCATAGCGACCGTCAGCGCCCAGCCCCTCTTTTCGACCCAGGTGTACGTTTTCGGGGTTATTGCTAGATCTTAAAATTGATAAGGCTCCTGCTCCTCACAGAAGAATCCAATCATTCTGATTCTTTTTGCATTGCATTGCATCATTGAATTGTCCAAAACTCGCGAGAAATCGCCCAAAATTTGCTGCAATCATTAGAAAATCACTAAAAACCATTTGTCCGAACTCCTCCTTCTCCTTCTCCTTCTCCTTCTTCTTCTCCGCATCTATTCAATGGACGATAGTAGGTATTCAATCAGCCTGTACTTAAGGCATCAATCGGCAAGGTGCAATGGTAATCCTATGCAATTAATATAATCTAAGTCTACAATGGAAGTAATGCGGCTGTATGGTCAAGTGGCTTGTCTATTGGACTCGATTCTGAGATGACCAGGTTCAAACCTTCCTTGAGCCAAATTTTTTGTTTTTTTATCTTAAAAGTAGAAGTAATATGTGGTACCATCGGCAGACCAAAAAATCTATATCCCTGAGTTTTAGTCAAGAATATTTCTCAAAAATATGTTAATTGGCTAATGAATTTGCATTTTTTCATTTTTGAATTTTTGCTTTTTGTTAAATTTTATAAATAAGTTTTTTATTATTTTTTTTATTTAATAAAATCTTAAATAAATATATAACCAACTATATAAAGTTTGTATTTTTACATTTTATACTATATTAAAAGTGGAAGAAATATCTGGTACCATCGGCAGGCCAAATGTGAGTCTCTTTTCTCCAAAATTTGGAATTGCCTTGAGTAAAAAGTCAAGGAAATACAATTTTTACTAGTGGAATCTGCTGCGTCATCTGCATTTTGTTTTTGGGCGCGCATGGAAAGAGACACTGAACTGCGCGCCAAAAACAAAATGCAACTGTCCAAGCAGCAGATTCCACTAGTAGAAATTGTATTTCCTTGACTTTTTACTCGAGGCAATTCCAAATTTTGGAGAAAAGAGACTCACATTTGGCCTGCCGATGGTACCAGATATAAGGTGAAATCAGACTCAATCTTAAATCACTTTATGAGGATCGTATCAAGAAATCTACACATTTACAATCCTTATTTCAAGCTCAAAGGTATAAACAAGATAAAAAGGTAAAAAACGTAAGTTCACGTTTTTTAACCCCAAAGAACTATGCCAATGAACACTGGCGGCTGTTGGAAGGTATCCATTGCAGCTGCACAGAGCGGCCACATTCAAATGGCGCCATCTGGAGTGGACGGGGGAGCGGGTGGATCGGCTGTGTCAGATCCTGTTCCCCTCCGTCTTCGTCTTCTTCAACCTCTGCTACTGGCTCTACTACTCCAACAGCTCCGACAATCAGATGGCCCGTCTCATGGGCAACGACACCGTCGTCGGTTGGGGACCGCCTGGCTCTGACAACTTCCCTTGACTATTCCTACTGGCAGTCAGGATTATAGTCCTGATGAAATTGTACGCTTCAGTTTGACTCCTGTGCCCAAAATGACCCCTACGCTGTCCTTATCAATGCGCTATGATTTGCGCTTGGCGCTAGATTGCAAAATTTATGTGGACATCAAAGTGCCCAAAACTTACGAGAAATAATCAAATTTCACAGGGTATTAATTGGGGTGCTCTTGGCAGAAAATTTTGAGAAAATTGCTGTGGAAGAATGGAAATGGGGATTAATTGGAGTGCTCTGGGCAGAAAAATTGTGAGAAAATTGTAAAAAATGACATTTTTGGCTAATGTTAAATTATGTAAATTTTCGGCTGTTTTAGTAATTTTACTTGCTGGTTCTGATTGCTTATCTACTAATCTTTTGCTACAAAATGACATGCACACGTCTGCGGCAAAACCCATTTGTTTGGATCTAGCTTCATATTAGTTGGCAATTTTCAGTTTCAGAATATTGCCCTTTTTTTTGCTTGGCCGAAGGCTACCTGCCGCGGAGGGCATGGCAGACATAGCTTAGTAGGGCCGGCCTCTGATGATAGAAGGTCGTATCGGATACTTTCAACCGGGTCACTAGCCAAATTCTATTAAATTTCCATCCTTTACTATTGTTTGACTTAAGAGAAAAGCTTGACGCACAAAAACTGTACAAAGTATTATCAAGTGGCATTGCCGTTGACTCGAATCCTGTTGTCCACTCCATCCATGACCTCCAACAGCTTTTCCCTTGGCACTCCATCCACCCTTAATGCGGATGGTAACAGTTCAACCCAGGCTTGTGCCGTTTTCCCAGACAACTTGAAAGTAATGCAAACATTGACCTTTTTCAAATGTGGCGTGACTGCTGTTACATTATTCTCGTGCCAGGTACTTGCCGCAAATCACCTTCTTTTCCAAAAGGCTTGTGCTTAGGTTAAAGCAACAAACTTACTGACGCTCAGACCTAGATTAAGGCTTTGGCCTAGGTTAAGGCTTAGATAAAGTGATCATAGCGCCGCTGAGAAACATTTAAAAAAGAGCATTTTGTTGCAAGCATATTCTTCGCTTAA
Source organism: Ptycholaimellus sp. GST1_10 (assembly GCA_030248095.1). Classification (NCBI taxonomy): domain Eukaryota; kingdom Metazoa; phylum Nematoda; class Chromadorea; order Chromadorida; family Chromadoridae; genus Ptycholaimellus; species Ptycholaimellus sp. GST1_10. The sequence continues at coordinate 13,165 of JASANA010003465.1, read as the reverse complement.
TCTGAAAACTTGCAACAACCGCCGTTCCAATCGTCGGCTCTTGACAACTATTGATTTTCAGCAAAATTTGAAAGGCAAACAGATTGAGCACAATGGGAGCTGGGCCAGGCTTTCGCCCAGCATAGACAGAAAGGCCAGGGCCAGGCCAGAGGCCCAGAGCAGCAGCAGAAGGGAGAGACTGAAAGGCCTTCGCTGCCTTCGCTTGGACTCACAAATTAGTCTCCGCCTCATTGCCTCCGCATTGTCCAGACGTCTGAAGGCTTCGCTGATCACGCTGAGTCGACGCTCACTCAAGGCCATCTTTTCCCCGCGGAAGCTAAAAATAATCATTCAGGCCTTTGTTTCTCCTGCGAAAATTAAAGGTACAATTATTTACAATTTTGATTGCTGGTTTCATGAAAAAGCTGGCGTGGAAAGGTGAAAGGAACAAAAAGAGACCGAGAGAGAGAAACAACGTAGCCGTAGTTGGTTTGGATGATGGTGGAGCGTAGGCGGCAGTCATTGCGACCCCAAAAGTTGATGTATGCAGGAGACACCACGGCCAAAAGCACGACGTTGGAGTTTTCGTCCGTCACTGCTTCAAGGCTGGAGTCCCAGTCTTGGTGACAGACTTTTCCTGGACAACGTTTCACCAGCAGCCTCAACCTAATCACCGTTTTACCCAACAATGGGACTGGGGCTAAACTACATACTCATTTTCCCGAACGCATCAAAAATCTTATTTTTTTAAATCAAATCAACTTAAAGAGCCATTTTGTGAAATCTTCCACTTCAATGTTTTTATACGGAGACGCTTGTAAGCTGAGTCGTTCTATACTGCAACATGGCATATTTCGAATTCTTTTCTGGCCATTGTCATTAAGAGAGCTTTACTGAGAAGGTCAAATATCTCAAAAACGTAGTTGCCCAAAAATGTTGACCCCCTTTTTTATATTTTTTTCGAATTAGACACAATTCTAATACTTTTGGTAGCCTGTGAATGATCAAAACTCAAAATTCATTTTTTGACGAATTTTTGGAATTTCAAAAATGACCAAAACTTTAACCGCCCATAACTCGTTTTCTTCTCAACCTATTTTGATGATTTGACCACCATTCGAACCGCCTTGACAAGAAAAACATTCAGTTTTTTTACCAACTCTCGAAAATCAAGCCCTGCAGAGTTATTCTCAAAAAACCTATAGACACAGATTTCGAAAATTCGGTTTTTTGGAATTTTGTTGAAAATATTTCTTTTCCGCCAAACGAGACCCATTTTTTCTGAAAATTCAGGTCTTTTTACCTATAGGAACCAATCTATGGCTCCGGATACCTTGTGCACGAGAGATAATTGAGGTGGAAAACGAAAACTCCCATTTTGCCCATATGTCGAAATCTGTGCCGATAGTTTTTTGAGAATAACTCTGCAGGGCTTGGTAAAAAAATAAATGTTATTCTTGTCAAGGCGGTTCGAATGGTGGTCAAATCATCAAAATAGGTTGAGAAGAAAACGAGAAAGAAATAAAATTTTGGCCATTTTTGAAATTTCAGAAATTCGTCAAAAATTGAATTTTGAGTTTTGATCACTCACAGTCACAGGCTACCAAAAGTCTTAGAATTGTGTCTAGGTTCAAAAAAAAATTAAAAAAGGGGATTGAAAATTTGAAACTCCCAATAAAGCTCTCTTAATTCCATCTATTTTCCCTAATTAATATGAAATAAGTCACTCGTGGAATCTTTTGAGATGAGGCTGGTTGCTCTTGGCGGCGAGATTTGCAGCATTGAGGGAGCTGACGGTAGTCTCCCAGCGCAAAGTCACCCGCCCCGCTTCCCACTCCTCCAGGAAACCCTTCAACTTGCCCCGCTCCCCCGCTCTACAACTAAAGGAACTCCGCTGAACCTCCAACGTCGAAAGCGGGTGCTGATAGCTGAAGGCCAGAAGTTGCAGCGTCAGTCTGCCCATGACCAGACCTAGGTAGAGGACCTGTAGGAGGCCTCGGTGTAAGCTTATCCTGCTTTTCAACTTGTCCCAAAATGTCTTCCTTCGCCCGTAGTCGGCTAAGGCTACCTGAACTAGATCTATGCGTTTAAAATAATGAGCGGGAAAAAAACAAAGCAAACCAGCTTCTCAACGAGCAGCAGAGAGATGAGAAGCAGAGCCAGCGGTATGAAAGGTTTCGGGAGGAGTGTGCGAAGTTGTAGTTGCGGCTGAAGGCTAAGGGAACGCTGATCGTAGAGGATGCCCAGATCGAGGCCTTCTAGGGGTCCAATGAATCCGCCTACTTTTCCCATCCGCTCTGAGTCCAACACCCACCTATTTACTTTATTTCCCTCCTTCACATTGCATTAGATTAAAAGAAAATGGAACATAAACAGATGATGACTACAAACAATGAAGAAATGTCCACTGAGCGAACATGGATATGAATTCGACACTTTGCTCGTTACGAAAGTATTTTAGCGCTCGTTACGTAATTATTTTAGCCAAAAGGTCTCACGATCAATGGAAACCAGGGCAAAGTGAAATCTGTGAGTCCTTGGCCAATGCTACCAATAACGCTTTTGCTGCTGTTCCCAAAGTATCCATCCATCGGCACGAATTCTATTGCCCTCTTTGGCCAGAAAACCTGCACGCCAGTCAATTTCCCGCTTGAGTGGCCAGCATAAACAACTTACACTTGCTAAAGCGATTGTCTTTTGAAATAGGGATGACGCGATACGACAGCTTGGGCTGGGATGCGCCTTCTTGAAAATGCAGCTGGGAAGTGGCTCCATCGAGGGCACTATAGGAACTCGCAAAATACTCGAATTCGTGCAGGAGCCCATTTTACAGAATCGACAACCGCTCTGAAATCTTAATGGCTATTAGCTCAGCACCACTAGCTCTTTAGAAACTGCGGGGTTGGCGTATTTGCACTTCTTTCAAATTGCCTTTGTAATTTGAGAGTGCCAGGATTTTGCTCTAAGAAAAGCTAGCTCGGTGATATGTTACAAGACTAAAATGCTATAGCATGGGCCGCTTATGAATTGTCAATCATCAAAAAAAGTAGACAAGGTGTGACAAAATCGTGATAAATTTAGATTTAAATTGTAAACCAATTTGAGTTAAAATTTTAACAAGTTCATCTACAAACAAGACTAAAATTCTACAGCATGAGCAGCTTATGAATTATCAATCATCAAAAAGAACTAGACTAGTTGTGACAAAATCGTGACAAATTTTGATTTAAATTATAAACCCATTTGAGTTAATATATTAACAAGTTCATCTATAAAATCCACTGAACATTCATAAGCAGGCGGCAATTTTGGCAAAAAAAAGACAATAATTAGTAAATTATAAAATAGAAAAATATGAATTAAAACATGTTTTGAAGTTAAATCGAAAAAAAATTTTGTATTTTAGGGCATGCTGAAATTATAAATTTACTAAATGACGCGTAACAAAATAAAACAAACAAAATTGAAATTAATTGAAATTATTTAAGGTAAAGTTAGCTTTTGCTGGCATTTGCAATATGACCAATTTTTTATTTTAATCTGAATTATGCTTCAACTTTGACATGTTTTCATTATTGAAGAGGCTTGAAAACAATTTAGTTAACAAAACTTATCATTTAAACAAAAATTGAAGACAAAACAAAAACTGCAATAATTTAAGACCCGGTTTTTGGTAGTAACACGAATCCTACAAGGGGGGCCGGACATAAATTTTTTGACTCCCCTTTTTTATTGCAGATTCTGAATCCCCATACAATTTTATGTATCTCCACCAATTTTGGGCGAAAAATACTGAAAATTGGGATCGCTACAGCTCCAAACGTGAAGGGAAGTCAAAAATTTGCCAAAATTTGAGTTTTAGCAAGTTGAACTTACATTTCTGGCAATTTCTAGGTATTTTACACTCAAAATACTAGCATTATGGGTATCGATCGAAAGCTAACAATCTTCCCGACCTGCCTGTGCCCTTGGTTTGTTCCTAATACGCACCTAAATCGAAAAACCTTAACTAACTAGCTGATTACCAAAATCTGAATTTTTCCATTTTTGTCAAAACATGCCATTTTCATGCCCTCAACTTACCTATTCGGGTAAATGACTATCATTTTTTAAATTCTCGTGTAATTTTGGTCTAGAAAATGATGAGAAATCTTTCAAAAAGAGATGTACCAAAGGAAAAAAAATCACTTTTGTAAGCCACAGTCAAGAATGGCCCCATGTTATAACATAGGGCACTTTGGCGAAGGTGCAATTTTTGTACTAAAAAACTTCCTGCTCTTCTGTAGATCTATATTTCTCAATTTCCTTTTGTGCACTTACTTATCTAGGTCTTTTGCAAATATTTATGAAGAAAAAACATTGGGTTTCACCTGGCAATTTTGGAAAAATACCCAAAAATTGAAGACAGGTCAAGAATTGGCCCTATGCTACAGCATAGGCAAAAAATGACCGAAAAATTTTTGGTCTTGAATTTTGATTACAATGGCCTAAATCGATACTGCTGCCTGATATACACCATTAATTGTCTTTTTTGTGACCCATTTTGATGAATTTTACAATTTGGTATTAACAATTTTTCTCACAGTTTAACCCTAAGCTGGTCATAAAAACCCAATGTATGAAATTTCGAAATTCATCAAAATGGGTCACAAAAATGACATTTTCTGGTGTATGAGGCAGCAGTATCGATTTAGGCCATTGTAATCAAAATTAAAGACCAAAAATTTTTCGGTCATTTTTTGCCTATGCTGTAGCATAGGGCCAATTCTTGACCTGTCTTCAATTTTTGGGTATTTTCCAAAATTGCCAGGTGAAATTCAATGTTTTTTCTTCATAAATATTTGCAAAAGACCTCAATAAGAAGTGCACAAAAGGAAATTGAGAATATAGATCTACAGAAGACAGAAAGTTTTTTTGTATCAAAAATTGCACCTTCGCCAAAGTGCCCTATGTTAAAAACATGGGGCCATTCTTGACTGTGGCTTACAAAAGTGATTTTTTTTCCTTTGGTACATCTCTTTTTGAAAGATTTCTCATCATTTTCTAGACCAAAATTACACTAGAATTTCAAAAATAATAGTCATTTACCCGAATAGGTAAGTTGAGGGCATGAAAATGGCATGTTTTGACAAAAATGGAAAAATTCAGATTTTGGTAATCAGCTAGTTAGTTAAGGTTTTTTCGATTCAGGTGCATATTAGGAACAAACCAAGGGCACAGGCAGGTCGGGAAGATGGTTAGCTTTCAATCGATACCCATAATGCTAGCATTTTGAGTGTAAAATACCTAGAAATTGCTAGAAATGTAAGTTGAACTCGCTAAAACTCAAGTTTTGGCAAATTTTCGACCTCCCTTCACGTTTGGAGCTGTAGCGAGCCCAATTTTTCAGTATTTTTCGCCCGAAATTGGTGGAGATACATAAAATTGTATGGAGATTCAGAATCTGCAATAAAAAAGGGGGGTCAAAAAATTTATGTCCGGCCGATTCTTACTGCTCTCAAAAAGTGCCTCTTAAATGACAGGGTTCCTGCCATAAATTGCCGCCTGCTTATGAATGATCAGTGGATTTTATAGATGAAATTGTTAAAATATTAACTCAAATGGGTTTATAATTTAAATCAAAATTTGTCACGATTTTGTCACAACTAGTCGCGTTCTTTTTGATGATTGATAATTCATAAGCTGCTCATGCGGTAGAATTTTAGTCTTGTTTGTAGATGAACCTGTTAAAATTTTAACTCAAATTGGTTTACTTTTTAAACTAAATTTATCACGATTTTGTCACACCTTGTCTAATTCTTTTTGATGATTGACAATTCATAAGCGGCCCATGCTGTAGCATTTTAGTCTTGTCTAGATCTTGGCCATGTGGAAGACATGTTTATTTACCACATGAACAAGGCTTCAAACAGTCATTGGGGAAAAAGCCATCACTATGCTTCAAAATTACTAAATTTCTAAGGCTAAAATTAAAATTTAAAGGCACAATCCAAAGTTTACCACCATCGCCGATTTCAATATTGAATGGTTATCTTTATAGGGGTGAGTGTGCAAGGGTGCAATGTTAAGCATATTTCTTCAAATAGCTTTTGGTTCATATATATGAGTCTGTGAAAATGGTAATTTTAACAATTAGAAAAGGTTTCCGTTTGTATTAAACCAAATGCAGCACAATTGCGATGTTTGATACACAGTTGAAACATGGGTAAAATGGGTAGAAACGTAAAATCTGTTGCAATTTATAGGTACTTTATTTCTTGTTCAGAGGAAGACTGAAGGCCTTTGTAACATCTATTCAATGTTGGAAAGATAGTAACGATAGTTTCTAGGACGTATAACATCAAAAGACAATTTTGAAGCACCTTCCGAAAATTATTTAGGCTATATTCTCACTCTAAAATCGATCAAACCTTCTCTACAGTAATTGAGTTATAAATAAATGCATGAAAACATCAGCCGTCTGAGTAGGTCGAAATGTAGGGAGCTGTCACATTTTGGGCCACGCCATATTATGCCAATCAGTTTTATCAATTTTTAATGGCTAAAAATTTCAGTTAACCTTTTTTACAGCCATGATTTAGCGGAGAAATGCGGAGAAAATACCCTGATTTTTAATGAATTTTTGTGTCCGAAATTTGCTATGGTCCCCCCTTATAACGTGGGAAACTTTGAAAAAATTTTTCTCATAAATTTTGTTCAAAAGTGAAAAAACGGCTTAAGAATGCAAGCTTACTTCGATGTTCACTAACTGCGATAAAAATATCGGGACAATCGGTGATGGTGGTAAACTTTGGATTGTGCCTTTAAAATTAAAATCTAGATCTCATTGAGAGCTTTCGATTGATATATATGTCCATGGTTTCATCCAATATCCAAGGCGCTGAACCTCGTGACATGCAACCACCCAAAAACTCGATCACCCATTCATAACTAGGGCGCTGTCGCGCCCTAGGACTTATATTAAAATTTTAAATTTTGTGTAGTCTATCAAGGAAACAAAAAATTCTTATGATGTTCCATAAAACGATTTTTTATTTAGTATCTCCAATAAAGTTCCTCTTTACGGGTCCTCCTTTTATCAACACCTCTGACCCTTCATACATCACTTACCATCCTTAAACACAATGCTCTATAATCTAGAATCTCCGCACTCCCCACCACTACAATTCCATCAACAAATGAACAGAATAGGGATCACTTAGTAGCAGCGACATAGAATGGACACAAATAAGTCGTGCTCATTCTTAGACATCCTGGCCTATTTTACGACTGACGATGCAGAAAAAAAACCGATCTGGGCCATTCCAATCAAAAGCCTGGACCAAGCCAGGGCGTTCCATTCCGGCCTTATAGGGCCCATAAAGAAGCAGGTATCCGAGCATGTAAGTAGTGCGAGAGATAAATGAGGCTAATGGAAGGCAAACATAGAGGAAACGCAGAGCCTAGACAGGGGCCCATTTGAACATGATGTTCCAGGTGTGGGCCCGCCGGGGGTCCTGGAGCAAGAGCTGCCAGTCGAAAGGGGGCAGGGGCTGCTGGAGGGGGAATAGGGAGAGGAGGTAGGTGTAGTCGGGGGCCTCGGCGAAGTGGAGGCGGTGTACGTAGCGGAGGAGGTCGGCGACGGCGGGCGGGAGGAGCTGGGCGAGGCGCTCGGGGCGGGCGAGGTCGAGCTTGAGGGCGAGCATGCGCTTGAGGCGGGCGGCCTTGGACTTGGCCTTCAGGTCCTGCCAGGGGAGGCTGCCCAGACAGAAGCCCGCCAGGATGTAGCCCAGCGCTTCCAGGTCGTCCCGTCGGCCCAGTTCACAGCCGCGGTGGCTCAAATTCTACTATTCTGCAGACTTTTTCTGGGTATTTTGAGGATTGTTGGAAGCTGTGTGAAGTTTGAAAGAATGTCTAAGCGCTCGGTGTAGCAATAACTCAATGAGGGAGAGTATGCGTTCACTAATTTGGGAACAGGAGGGAATGAATCAATTAGGGGCTAGGTTAATTTCATCTTAAGATTTATGAACATAAAACATGAATGAACCTAAAATAACGATTGGGATTCAACAAGTTTACGTCCCTCCCAAGCATTGCTCTAGTTCAATTCTAGAGACACCCCCTACCTAGTCTTGTTTTGACCCATTCCCTCCTCCACAAAAGGGCAGAAGGAGTACCTGTTGATGGAGGCATAGCGAGCAGTGCCGACCATGGAGCGACCCTCGCGATAGGCCATGTGCTCCCAGGCATCACCGTCGGGCAAGGCCTGTCGATAGGCCTTAGCCAGGCCGAAGTCCAGCAGGAACACGGACTCCCGCTCCTCCGCTCCGATCAGGAAGTTGGCCGCCTTTATGTCCCGGTGAAGGAAGCCCGCTTCGTGCATCTGCCAATGATTGGGGGTGAGGCAAGATCCCGTATGCCCAGCATGGTTCATTCAAACTTATTTCAAATGATCAAATTTTGGCATAAATCTGTTCTATTTCACCTTCAGCTATTCCATGTTCATCGGCAATTTTAGCGGACTCAAATGAAGTATTTTTTAAAATTACTTTAAGCGGTAGCTTTGGTTCTCCCTTTTTTCCCACGATAATAGGGCTTTGGATGTTTGCAAACTAAATTGTGCAGGAATGCTAGGAAATTACGAAAGTAAGGCAGAAGGGAAGAGACCCATTTCAAGCGGTGCAGCATGAGGCGAGCTAGACGAAGTACAGTGGGTAGGCTGAAGCGGTAGTCGCAAAATTGATGCAGCTGTTCCAGGTTTGGCCCCAGCAGATCCATGACCAGGACGTTGTAGCCAAAAGCCTGTCCGCACAAGAGCACCCGCGGAATGCCCTCCCCACCTTCCAGGGCCTAGAGAGGAGCTTGCCTTGAAGCAGAGGAGAAAGAGTGGGAGGCGTAGAGGCCGAGACCTTGTAGACGTGATGCTCTGCGAATAAGTGGGATCCGGCCAGGTTGTTCTGGCTGTCGTGGGCGACCTCGAACTTGACGGCGGCCTTGCGCGAGTCCAGCTCGCTCACCGCCGAGTAGATGGAGCCGTAGGTTCCGAACCCTATCTTCCCCCTGTCGGCCCACACAGCTCAAGAAGCCTCAGCTAGGGAGAAATGAAAGAGGGGCTGAGGACTCGATGCGGAAGCCGCCGGGGAGGACGAGGCCGATCTTGTGCTTCTGCTTCTGGAGCTCCTTCTCCTTCTCCACGGCCAGGTCCCAGGGGTCCATCATGGGCGGGGCGGAGGCCTCCTGCTCCTCCGACAGCGCCGAAGTGGAGGCCTCCAGGAGCTCCCCTTTTGACGATGCCTCCGCCCAGGACACCGAGCCCATCAGCCCCGCCGTCTCCTTCTACAGCCTCCTCTTTTCCCTTCTCTCTCTCTCTCTTTCTCTCTACTACCGCCCTAGACCAAAAGAGGGAAGGAAGTCTTCATCCGATAGTTTCAATGTCTGCGGGGATATTGAAAGGGAGGAAGACTTCCTTCCCTCTTCTGGTCAAAAGCGACGGCCAGGTCTAATTGGCCTCGTCTAAAGGGCCTTACAGCCTCCTCTCTTCCTAGCGTGTCGCAGGAGAAAGAAAGAAGACAAAGCCAGTCACCTCGCCGGCATAGGTCTCGCTGGGGTGAATTCTGGCCGTGGCTGCCGTCCTTGCGCTCCTCCCCGACTCCTCTGCTCCCTTGCGCCTCCTACAATCCTCTCTCTCTGGCCCTTTGCCGCCTCAGACAGCGCCCTCTGTGAAGCTAAATCCCCCGCTAATTGAAAAGGCAGGGGATAAGAGGAGGAGAGAGCCGGAAAAGAGAGAAAAAAGGGGGACTGCATCGGCGACCCTGCCCTCCACACCGCGCCTCTCCCTCATCCCCCTCCCCTCACACTTCGTCCCCACACATACGCCCACCCTCTTGCACCTACACCCGCACTCAGAGCCTGATTCAGGGCCCAGCCGGATCCCCTGCTGCGACCCCTCTCTGCACACTTTTATGGGGCGCGCACATGGCTTTGTTTATGAACTGGATTTGGCAGTCAATTCGGGCCGATTTGGGGTTTGTAGGATAAGAGAAAGAATCTCAGCTCTGGAGCGGTTGAGTATCAGGGATCGCTACGCCAGCGGGGTCTTCTTTGCAACGCCGCATTCTCCGCTTCGTCTTTGGATCTGTGAATTTTTAGGTGATATATTCCTTCCCAATGCAACCTACCTAAATAGAGATCAATTGAAGGGGGAGAGGATGAGGAAGATGAATGGCCGATTTTTCTAGCCGTCTCCTTCCTACTCTGCCTTCAAGCCCTGCTTCTTTTGAGCCTTTTCTGGTTGAATTTTCCCCAAAACGAACATTTGCTGCAAAAACTGACTAAATGATAGGGTGCCAGCGCGAAAATTGGGCTGGAGTTTGGCCGCTAATGTTGCTCAAGGCCTATCAGTTGGACTTCTTATTGGGTTGTTTATTGCAGCTGGCTCGAAATAAGACGTAGGAGTGAGGAGGTTGCAGAATTCATGAAACGGTAGGCATTCTCGCCTCCATCTTGGCCTGCTATCTCAGCGCCGTTTTTGCGGCACGTCGTCTTGATGACACCACAATTTCTATGGTTTCTTTATCGCATTCAAGACTCTCTTCTTTTTTGTGCAGATTCTTTCATTTTTCCCAAATGAAGCATAATTCATCCTTTCAAAATAAATTTCTAATTTTAGCACCCAATTTTACACCATATTTTCACTCACCAGTGTTTTGCCCAGATTTTGCAGCAATCAAAGCGTAACTAGGGTTTTTACAGGCAAATATAGCCTTCGGCTGGCTAGCAACTGCCTTGCTCGGCCTTGGCTCCTGCTCTGCTTCATTCCTGGTCACCTATCACCTCCACTTCGCCGCCCTCCCACTGGCCGACCCCGAAACCTCCCATCTACTCTCCAGCCACCTCCAAGCCTCGCTTCAGGCAGATTCTTTTCCATAAGTCAGCAGCCAAGTTTCCAGTCTCTTCTCCTCCCCAACCGCAGGGTGACTATGCCAAGCTGGCGCCCTCCTACGCCCGTCCACTCCGCCCCGGCTCCCTCATCACCCTGCGCAACAGTCTGGCTCGGCAGCCTTGCTGGCTGGCTTCCGGTCCTCAGGTTCACATTTATCCCAGTTGAGCCCTTAGTGCCTCAAAGCTGAGATGGGGTGATGATATGGTGCACACAGGTGTACCCGACGCAGTGGACTGATGGACGCGGCTCCAGCAGAGAGCAGGCCGTCTACTGCTCAGCAGAGAAGCAGCCCGGCAACTGGTGGCGCCTGCATGGCCAACCTCACCACCTTGGGTAACATCCCAATTAGTCATTGATGAAAATTGCTAGGTAGCTGCAAATCACTTCTTTTCCAAAAGAATTGTGTTTAGGTTGCAGCACCAACTGTAGTCCGTTAGGATAAAGCCAAGATCATTAGAGTGAGTCTAATGATGTATAATGACAACTTTGAAAATGGGCATCTGGCGGCATGTACCTGGTTTTTCATGGATCCAATCCAAATCTGCCAAGCAGGAAGCAGGGGGCCATATTGAAATGCAAGTTTGCCAGCTGTGGAACTGGGTGTATAGGTCGACAATTGGATGACCTGGAAAGCAGCTTGATGGGAAGGAAGAAATATGGTGCAGCAGCATTGGCCTGGAGCACCTGAGCACGGGTCGGTTCCTGAACGGGCACGGCGTGGCGGCCCCAGCCACTCCCACCAGTCACGAGGTCTCCGCCTACGCACCTGCACCTACTCGGCTGAAGCCCAGTCTCAACTGGACCCTTTTGGTTCCATTCTCTCTCACTCCTTGAAAAAAGGGACAAACCTTTACATCTCCCGCTATGAAATATTCACGAGTTTTTGTAGCTCTCAAGGACCCTTGATCCAGTTAATATCGTTCTAGTTTAGCTGAAGCTGAAGATCGCAGGCTATCCAAGAGTAAAATTTAAAGAAGGTTTCACTGAGCCAAGCCCCAAAGGTCCTGATCATGAGTGCAGACTGATAGCGGAAGCAGTGGGCACGTCTACGGTGTCTGGATGCGTTTCCATCTGCTGCAGCGATTGGAGAACTCTTCTCCACTCTTCCTCCGCCTCAGTGGAGCTGATCTGCCGGAAGAGATGCAGCTGACAAATACTCGAGAGGTTGTTCTGGGTTGGCCTCTTTGGATGTTTGGATCTTGGATGGGGTAGGGAAGTAAATGTTTTGCAACTTCAGATGAGTCTGATTTGCTGGCCAGCTGGAATGTGGATGAGCACAGGCCGCCGCAGGGAGTCCAAGATCCTCCATACCTCCCATCTATGAATTTGTGGGACAAGATAGCGGATATGAAAAGAGTCAGTTTCAGCGAAGAAGACTAGGGGAAGCACTGTTTAATTTGTTACGCTGATTATGCTGTGAAATACTTGTAAAAAAATCCTTTTAAAGTAAACAAGGCAACCTCACCCAACACCATGTAATGTGTATCATTTTCCCGTTGCATGCAATGTTGCATAATTTCCGAGCATTCGTCCGATTTTGAAACCATTTTCATAGCTGCATAGTCAAATCCATAAAACGCAGAAGAAATAAATTGAGTTTGATGGAATCAGATGAGTGACCTAAGATTGCCTATGCTCTAAACGTGAAAAAAAACCTTCAAAGCTTACAGTCTTACCCAGGCTTCTTCATTGATATTGTGGCATGCATTTTACCCACCGTTTTCTTTGGAAAACAATGTAAAAAATATGCTGCGCTTTTAGACACAGCAGAACGACAAAACATGTTAGCTTCGGTGCATTTTCTGCCGTTTTTATAGTTAGCTTTTTTCAATAAAAATGTTTGTCGCTCTTCAGCCTTTTGAAAGATTGGTACTTAAAATTAAACTGAGTTTTTACAAGGTTTTCACGAAGCAAATCTTTCTTTATTTCTGTAAATCCAGATATATCTTAACATTTATTCCGGTCTGTCTCGCTTTTTACAGTAAAAGACAATTTCAAGCAACCAGAGGCAAACGCAATTTTTATCCGGATGCTGCTGTTCCTCTACGTCCTGGCAGTTTTGGATGGTGCGATAGGCAGCTCAAACTGCTCAGATTTCATTATCCCCAATGAAACTGGCGAGGACCCCACAAGCGGCTTTTGTGGCGTCGGTCGCGAGGTCTCCGAATGCCCCAAGTTCAAGGCTATACCAATCCGATTTTCAGTTCAAGGCTAGACTTAACATTGTCTTTCTCCATTTGCAGATCGTTGAAAGCCAAGCAGACT